>JASSUY010000661.1:0-18552 GCA_032466535.1 Forpus xanthops | reverse complement strand
CTCTTCCTCCTCTTTCCCCGGCCGGGAGCCATCTTGTAGCAACAGCTTCAGGCTGGGGCTGCTACAAAGCACTGAACCCCCCCTTCGCCTATAAAAATATCCCCCCATACCTATATATACACCGTATTTTATTGTTATTATCATTATTACTATGATTTCTCCCGCCGTGTTGCGGCTGCGGGGGGGGCACCATCTTCCCACCGTTTCCCAACATTCCCCCCTCTTTTCCCACCTTTATTTCCGCGAAGACAGTGTCCGTGTGTGTCCCCCCCACCTCGCATTCCCCCTCGGACTGGGGGGTACCTCAAAGGGGGGACACTGCAGCTCCCAAGGGGAAGTTGGGGGGCAGGCACCGCTCTCACACTTTCCCCTGTAAAGCTTTACCGCAAACACTGTTTATGTCCCAAAATATCTATTTTTGGTCAAAATTATTGGGGGGGGGGGGGGTGTTCCTCGATGTCAGTGCCAGTGCCCCAGGGTTCAGTCAGGTTCCCCCGGGCCCCCCCGCCCCGGGGGGGGGGGGGGGGTGACAACCCCCGCCCTACCCCCAGCTCTTCTCCCTCCATCCCTCCCCTTGTGTTCTTTTCCCTTATTTTTGTTTATTTTCTGGTTTTTCCCCTTTCTTTTTCTCCCATTTTTCCTTTACAGCCGCCCTTTTTCCTCCCACTTCCCTCCCCCTTTTTTCCTCTTCCGCTTTTTTAAATTTTTGGGGGTGATGCTTGTTTCCTTTATTTTTTTCCCTTTTTTCTCCCTTTTTCTTTCCCCTCTTATTTTCCTTCCCCCCCCCCTTTCCCCCCCCCTTTTTTTTGTCTTTTCCCTCTCATTTTTTCTCTATTTTTTTCCTCTCTTCAGCCCAGCCACTCTCGGAGCAGTGCAGAGCTCACAGCCCCCAGCCCCACCAATGCCTGTTGTGTCGTGCCCCCCACCCAGGGATGCAGGTAGGATGGGGGGCCTGTCTAGAAACATGGGAGACAAAACTGATCCCCCTATTTGTGGGCCTGCCAAGGCTTGGGGGGCACACTCACCTCATTGCTATGGGCTTGGAGCAGGGAGGACCCCCCCTCCCCTAAAACACCCCCCCGTTCCCCCCCATCCCTAGCTCAGCTGCGCATCCATTTCTCCCAGCGTTTTTAACGTGCTTACTACACGTTTCCAGGGTGGGTTTGGAGCTATATTTAAAGCGTGGAGTCAGTGGCTGGATTTAGAAATCCAGCCATAAATCACATTAAAACACGGTCGGCGACGAGCCCAACGCATCGGCAAAGCCTTGCCCTGATTTCATGCCTCCCCCCCTACACACCAGCCTTAAAAGCAGCACTGTGTCTGACAGCAGGGTGATGTGTGTATGTCCCCCAAATAAACCCCTGCAGGGGCAGAGGTGGGATTTGAAGGCAGGGGGGGCCTTGCTGGGGTTTATTCCGATGAATCCCATGGGATTTATTCATCGATGGGGGGGGGGTTTAATTCAGATTCCCACCCCTTGTGCATCCATGGGGAGGGGTCTGCAGGGTAGGGGGTCCCAATGAGGAGATCCCCCTGGGGAAACAGCTTGGGAACCAAGTGAAGAATTCCTGATTAATGACCAGAACAGCTCGGGATTTCACTTTTCTCCATAAATCCTAGCTGATTATAAGTCCTGTGCTCAGCGGGGGTGGGGGTTTTGCTTTGCTTGGGGCTGTGGGGGGTGCCAAAGAAACGCCCCCCCCCCCCCCCAGCTGTGTGCAGTGCCCAGGAGCCCGCAGCATTCTCACATCCCATGGATGCAGCATGCCAGTGCCCTGCCAATGTGGAAGAAGAGATGGGGAGGGGGACATTGTTGTGTCCCCCCCCTTCCCATCACAGCATCCCTGCAGCTCCAGGGTTTATAAAGCCAAACATTTCCAAACCACAGCTGGTTTTCAAGTCCAAATAAAGCCTGATGGTTTCTTCCTTGCCTGGCATGGGTGGGCGGGTGTTTATCCACAAAACCACCCCGCTTTCCCTCTCAGCCACCTGCGTATCCCCCTAAATCCAAACCTAGGACCTCCCAATATCAGGAGCTGGACCTGTGCTGAGTACCCCATGCTTTCACGGCCCCCTGGTACCTGCTTTTGTCACAGATAGATCGATCTTTGATAGACCAGGGTGCTTTCATTTTTTCTTCTTTTCCCTTTTACCCAATAATAAGCTTTTTTCATCCAAGATGGGGAGTTGAGGGGGGTGAAATAAGCAGGGAGGAGGGCTGACATGCACAACCCATGAAGAGCTTTGAGAGGAGCGCGACTCCCAAAGCTGTAATTACTGCCTGTGTTTTTTGGCTACAGATCTGCTGCTATATTGGTTGGAAGGCACGGAAATGGAAGTTACACCTTTCAGCAGGAAAAAAATGTCCTTTGATGGAGAAACGTGCCTGGGAAACCCTCCCCAAATCCACAACCCCCATCTAACACCCCAGCCTTGCAGGTATGTGAGTTTAAAACAAGCCTCCATCCAAGCAAACAGGAATGCTGAGCTCCAAAGGACAAGATCTTCTACATCAACAGAGTAAACTGGGGATTTATCCCTTGATCTGTCAGTTAAATCCAAAACACCCTCCTGGATGCAGGACACGAGCAGTAGCATGTGCTATTTTGAGGTCTGATATCAAATAGATATCCTTGGCTTCAGCGTTTCTCCCGTAGCCCAGCCCACAGGAGCTGCAGGTACTTTCATATGCATACAACGCATTTGGAAATGGAAAATATTCCCAGCTGCTCTTTGCCATTGTGACAGGGGGGGAGAAGGAATTGCGGGGCATGTTAAGGAGATATTAAAAGCTGTGGTTTGAAGCTCCTAAAGCATTTACTCAGCGGGAGATCCAGAGAAAGAAGTTTAGAACTTAACTGCATACTTGTGTGCCTTTGCTCTGTCCTTCTTAAAATTCACCTCTCCTATCTGCTTCTCATTTCAACAAGCAGAGCCCTCCAGGAACTGGAAAATCCAGATTTGCTGCATCTCCCAGGGACATGGTTTCCTACGTGCCCGGTCAGCGTGAGGGTCCTGCTGAAGGTTAAACTCGTGAGTGTCCCTGGTTTTGCACTGATTTAATCTTCCCCCCTAAATAAAAGACATGGGAAATGCTGGTGAAAACTGCACCCATGTTGCTGGCTGGTCCCTGGCTCAGTCCTGTCCCTCTTCCACAGCCAGGCATTAAACACTCGTCCCCACATCATGCCCTGACCTGCTGCAGCTTCCCTGCCTGAAAACAAGGTAAACCCATCCACCTCCCCGAGGTACATTATCGTGGCTTAAAATCAACACTCACAAATGTATTTTCAAATCCCTTCATGAAAGGCACCAGGAACGGAAGGTGTTATTAGGATAGATCTTTTTGCCTTTTAACAGCTGTTAATTGCCATTAAACCCAAACATCCACATTTTTCTTGGAACTGCATCTGAATCCGTGTCGCATTGCAAAGCCTGCGTCAGCGCTCGCTCTTGCTTCCTCCTACCTGCCTGCGAGGTGCAATCGATAAATCCTCTCTCAGTGGTAGTTATCTTGCACACTGGGACCCATTTTTGGTCCCCTGCTGCCAGGCTTTCTCCTTTGCCCTCCCCACCATGCTGCAAGTCATTGCACCAGACGTGCTATCACTGTAAGAAACTCACACCCCCCCCCAAGCAGAAAATAAGATGGGATGCAAAACCTGTTCCCAAAAATATGCCAAAGAAGCAAGCAGGGACTTGCCTGTGAGGAAATGGGTCCCTGAGGCTGAAACCAGCCTGCAGCTGCCAGCAGAAGCACGTGCTGGGTGTCACAGGGATGGGAATAGCTGTGGCAAACGTGGAGTAAATCAAAGCCATTAACAGGCAGGGCTGGGGGGGAGGCTGGCAGCCCTGCCCTCCTGGGGCTCCTTTCCATGTTCCTTTTGGGGGCTATATCCATAGCATCCTCCCATCACCTTGTGGCCCAGGATCTGGGACCACTGTGAGGAGAAGCCAAGCCCCTTGGGAAAGTGTTAGGGCAGGAATTTTCCCTGTGTCCAGCAGTCCACTGGCTCCTCACATCCCTCAGGATGCACTCACCAAACCATCACACCCACCTAATAATCTCATGGGTACCAAACAACTGATGCTAAAACAGCGGGGCAAGATAAGACATAGCTATGGGTCCAAACATCTTGTTATGGGTTCAAGCATCTTGTTAGGCCTCCGGGTTTCCTCTCACCCTGAACCCCAACACAAGGAAGGGGTGTCCATTGCTGGCTCCCAGCACTTCCCCTCCTCTTTTCCCTCTTCACAGCCCCGAAGGAGCGGTTGGACAAGACGAGCCCTTTCTGCCCCACAAAGCTCGTCAGCCAGCGGCGCTGGGCTTATAATTATTATTTCCTTAAAGAGGAGCCAAGCAGCTATAGACAAAAAAGGTCCCCTCTTGTCGGAGCTGGAATTTGATGTCTTAACGACTGTTTTTGTACCATGCCTGTTAGAGGAAAGAGCTCGGCAGGAGGGGGAAAGAGAGATTTAATTATAGAGCTGCATTGTGATTTTGCACACATAGCTGGCTGTTGTAATCAGGTTACAAGTGTATCTGATTTTCTTCCCTCCCCTCCCTCTTCCTCCTCTTTCTCTTCTCTTTTTTGGCCTCCCCCTTTTTCCTTTTGGTGGGTCCAAATTAGTTGCTTATGTTTGGGTGTTGCAGAGACAAGCTGTTATTTGGAGGATCTCAATGAAGGGAACAATGTTTCTGAAGGGCCTCACCAGCTCTTTGCTAGAGAAAGCCGATGATTCCCAGTTCCAGCAGAACCCCCTCTGGGATGTGCCAGGCATCCCACCATCCCAGGGCTCCCTTCCCATTGCCGTATTAAGGGGGGACACATACATACATGTCCCTTCCCCTTACTTCTGCATATCCAGGATTCCCTTGCAAAATAGAGGCTTTGCTAGAAGAGGAGGAGCCGTATTTACCTCTGTTGGGGTGGCAGGAGGAAAAGAGAGGAGAAAAGAGCATTTTTAAAAGCAACTTCATATTTTTCCATGCGAGGCAAGTGATGCCGCACTTGGATTGGAGTCTGTTGTTGGGTTCATTTAGGAATCCATTGTTGTCCATGTGAATTCTTTTTTACATTTCAAATAACAGGATTATTTCCCCAGGGGGTAATATCCTGTAATTTGAACACAATAATGGGAATAAATTACTTACTTAGAACTAATAACGACAGCCTGATTCCAATATATATAGGAACTGTAACAGCTTTGGTTAGTTAAAGTGTAATTGTGTCGACGGATGACATTTTCTTTCAAAGGAATCTGAATGACTTTTAATTGAATTTGCTGGGGGTGGGGAAGAGAAGGAGGAGATTCACTGGCAGATCTCGGCTGCAGGCGGGTCCCAGCCGTGGTGCCCCAAGTCAGGCATCACCCCTTGGCTGCAGTCTCCAGACCAGGGGAAAAGGAAATCACCAAGCCCAGTGTCCAAGGGAGATTTGCAAGTGTGCAAAGAGAAGGGACAGCTTCCCATATCCCAGTTTGCTCAGTTTAGCGTTCCCGGAGAGGCCACCAGACAGGCTTGTGCTGCTACAGCCATCCTCAGCCTCAAGTGGGGTGCTGTTTCAGCCATCACCATCAGCATGCAGGGATGCTGCAGTAAGAATTCACCAGGCCCCAGGGAATACACCCTGTCCCACTTGACCAGAGCATCACTTCCTGCTGCTCTGGAAGAGCCAGAAGGAATGACGGGATGGAGGGGATGTTGGGATGGACAGGATGGAACAATAGAGGAATAGAAGGATAGAGAGATGAAGGGGATGGAGAGCAAGAGGAATAGAAGGATAGAGGAATGGAGAAGATGGATAGATGGAGGAATAGAGGAATAGAAGGATGGAAAGATAGAGGAGATGTAGAGATAGTGGAATAGAAGGATGGAGAGATGGATGGAATGGAGGAATAGAGGAATAGAAGGATGGAGAGATAGAGGAATAGAAGGATAGAGGGATGGAAAGATGGAGGAAATGGAAGGATGGAGCCCAGCTCATTTCCCCTGCTCCAGCCTAGGACAGGGCAGTGCCCTGGGCACCATTACACTGCATCTGCCTGCATGGAGGAACAGAGGAGCTGACAGGAGACATGAGCAGCCAGGCAGTGCAGCTCTCTCCTAACATTGCCACTATTGCCACCTCAGCCTTAGGGGGACCTGCACCAGCAGCCGCGCATCCCAACTCCTCACCCTCAAGCTCCCCTGCTCCCCTCTTTGTGCCACCCCAACCTCTCCTCAGGGCTGTTTTTGACTCAGAAGCACGCGAGGCTCCCTTTGGAGGCAAAACCCCAGCATCTTTCAGCCCCAGCACACAGAAAACCCAAGTTCCAGCCCCAAAATACCCGCAAGAGGAGCAGCACACTGCTGCCAGTGGCCCCGGCCTCCTCCAGCACTCATTTTCCTCTGTTTATCTTGCAAATAGTTCTGTGCTGAGGTCCCAGCCCGTGCAGTGGAGTCCTGTGAGGCTGCCTCCAGCCTCACACATGGCCTCTTGTTTATCCACAGCGAGCTTTACAAATAGCTTATTAAGCCCAGAGGTCTGTTTGCTGGAGGAAAACCTCATGGAGCAGCTCCTGATACCCCCCTTTCTGACCTCTTTGACACTCATCGAGTGGGGTTTGGAATCACTCATGATTTAAACAAGTGCTGGTGATAGAATTCCCACCACCCTCATCCTTTCCCTGCTTCCCCACTGTGATGCTGGCATGGCACAGGGATGCAGTGGCACTGCCAGCTCTGGTTCGTGTGATCCCGTAGTGGCAGCCCACTGCAAAAGCTGCTGGTTTCGAGGGGTTTGGGGTTTAAGGAGTATGAGTTTCACTGAACTGGTCACTTTGGGAGTTGTTTGAAACATGCCTGAACCCATGAATATGAGGACAGTTGAGATGCTGCACACTGTGGTCATGGTAGGACCATGCCTTGCTGTCCCTGCCTGTGCTTCTGCTGTGCACCCAGCACTGGGAGCCAGCAGCACGGAGAGTCTGAGCCCACACAACAGCATCAGGGATGTTCCAGGGGCCTCAAGGCACTGTGGCCATGGAGTCCAACAAACACATGCCCGAGCAGCCCTGGCCCTGCTGCCACTAAGCAGGACAGGCCCCTATCTGTGCCTCTCCTTGTCCTCACTCCCCAGCATTAGACTCAGCACCAACCTTGAGCACCCACATAAAGAACACCCTAAAGCATCACCCCCAGCACATGCACCCACACAAACCCCCTGTAACACAGGGACATTCATAACCTGGCTGATGAGATTAAATTACCTGCCCCTGCAAGAATAAAGGAGGCATTCAGCCATGGGGGTTTTAATGTCTTTTTTCCCCTGCCAAGGCCAGACACCACGGTGATAGTCACGCACAGAGGCAGAGAAACACGAGCTCTCAGCTCTCCCTCTGAGGGTGACCCCAATCCACCCCATATCCCCCCTCTTTTCTGACCCTTTAACACCCGGGATAGCACATGCTTTGCTCAACCATCATGAGCTCCCTCATCTTTTAATAAACTCTGTAAGAGCAGAAGTCAGGCACAAAGGCAGCTAAACCTCCTCCCGGGCCATTCATCATTCTCTTTGACACGTTTTGCTAATTAGCCAAAGCTTTTGCCTCAACGGGGGAGAAATTGGGGCCTGGGAAAAGCAAAAGGGGAGAGGTGGAACAGGAGGAAGAACAGAACTGACGTTGCTCCTGTGCTATAACCAGCATCCATAGGCATCACCGGCCCCATCCCGTGGTTCCTAGGACATAGTGACCTGTGATACAGGTTTAACCTTCACCCATCCCACTCCTTACCCTGGTTATTCCATACTGCAGCAACAGTGGGTTATTTGAAACGTGCTGATTGGAGGTTGAACTCCCTGCTTCATCTTTTACGCGGCTGTTAATCCTGGGGACACATGTTTCCTATCAGCTCTTGATATTTAACATACAATAAGTGTCTTATTAAATCTCAAAGACTGGCTCCATGCCCCACAAAACCCACCCTGGGGCACCTCAAGGGCAAATGGGGCACCCCAGCTCCAGCACTGCTTTTGTGTGTGTGTTATACCAACAAGAGAAATAAATGGAGTGGGTAAAGGCTCCTCTGCAGCAGCAATTCAGCTTTAAGTTGGGTCTTTGAGCCCCTGAGCAGCCACCATTGTGCATATGGGGGAAATCCTTGCAATTTAAAGATATATATTATTTGCAAGGGGTTTTAGGCAACTCTGGTGAGTGCAGGGATGAGCCAATCTCAGGCAGGACCAGCTACTGTCACAGCAGGCCTTCTTTATCCAAGAGTCTGGCCCAGTTTTCATAGGACCTGATGGTTTTGGGGAGATAGAGACCATAGAGCAACCCACAGAGAAATCACTGTAATCCACTGCACTGACAAACCTCAAGGAAAGCCATCGCCTGCTCACGCCTCCCCCCATCCCATCACAGCAAAACATTGGCTCTTATCCCATCACATCAGCTCTCCATCCAAACCCCTTTGGGAAGAACAAGGCAGAAAACCACATGGCACAATCACCTTTTCCCCGCAAAAACTGCCAAAGTGGGTGACACAGTCTGTCCTCCCCCCCAAATGACACCCATGGGATGGGTGTCCCCTGCCCACAGTGGCTCCATCCCCATGGATGGGTACAAGGGAGTGAGAGCAGCATCTCGGAGCCGAGCCAGTCCTTTGGGTAGTATTAAGGGGAAATAAATCACAGCTCTTTGCTCCTCTTCAGCACGTGCTTCTCATTGCTGTGGGATGACACACACCACCCCCTCCAAAACAAGGCGCTTCAGTATCATTCTGTTTCTAATTTGGGGGTTGGAAATCATTTTCCATCCCAGCTTCCAAAATAAACCATATCCTCCCCCCCCCCCCCCCAACAACACCCCATTAATCTGCTTTCCAGAGAGCAACAGCAGGGTTAGGGCTGCGTGAAGGAAGGGTGAAGGTGTGAGAAGGCAGGTGGGAAGCTCGCAGCAATGAGCACAGAGGAGCAGCCCTCTCCATGCCCCTTTCCAAGAGGAAAGCCAATTCAGTTAAGTATAGAGCTGCGACAGGGTTGGGATGGGCTGTTCCCACCAGGAATGGTCCATGCTCCATCCCTGCCTTCTGAAGGATGGCTGCAAAAAGGGAAAAGCAAGTATTCGGGATGAAGCACAGTGCTGGAGTGACACGTCAGCATCATTCACCGTTTGGAGTGTTTTAACCCAAATCTAGTGGTGGATCCTTCTTGCTCTCTAAAGCCAGTGAGATCCTGCTTCACCCTGGCCTTGGGAACAGCAGGGACACCCAGAATAATCCAGGCTCAATCCCCAGTCCCATCACTCCAGGTTGTGCCATAAACCTTACAGAGAGGCTTTGGGGGGCCCCATGCATCCCAGTACATGCTGTACCGAAAGCAGCCCGCAAGGAGCTGGCGTAGGGCGGTGGAAACCCTCCAAACCCTGCACCATTGTACAAGAGCTGCTCTAAAATAGTAATTCCCAAAGAATTCAATCCTGGAAGTGCAACCGGGCTGCTTCCCAAGCGGCCAGAGCATGGTCTGTGTGCACAGCCAGCCCTGCACACATGCAGGGAAGGGGGGGAATGCCTTCAGGTGAGGCAGGCTCCGCAGGAAGGTCAGGATTCCAGATGTTTTCATACCAAAGATGTTGAAAAGCAGCAGAGTGAGGCAGAAACACCGATCGTGCCGAGTGGCTGCTGCAAAACAAGGCTTTTTCCATGAGTCACCAGTGGAAAGACTGGATCAGGCCTCCCATGGGTGGGCTCGGATGGGGCTGGCTCCGCATCCCGGCCACAGCCAGAAGGATGCTCCATGTGCAGCCCCATGCACTGTGGCTCTGGATTCCTGACCCAAGGCTTCCAGTAAAATCACTTTGGGATCACGTTGGGATGGACTCAATGGAAAGCCCCAAAGCCTTGAGGAGGTCCGGGTGCGGGGCTGCATCCTGGTGGTGTCTACACATGGGAGTTGTGTTTGGCCTGTAGCAGCAATGCAGGATTTTCCCAAACACATTCCCCATCCCCTTTTTCAAGCTATGGACACTGCACATGGAGACCCAACGCGTGCCCTCCCCGTGGCCTCAGGGCTGCTCCCACCCCTCCCAGCATCCCACAAAACTCTCAGGGACGGGGGAGGCAGGGATAGAGATAAAAACGCAGGGAAGGAGCAACCCGAAACAAACAGGTTTGATTTATGGATGGCGGGAAGGAGGGGAGAGCGTTGAAAGGCAGCGCAGGAAGTCCCGGGGATCGTAAATCCCGGCGGGAGCCGATCAAGCTGATGGGGAAAGCGGGAGGTTACAGGGAGGGCGGGAGGGTGAAATTTAGGGAATCTGGGGTAGGATGGAGGGGGTTATGGCTTAGAAAAGGCAGTGATGGGGAGGGGGGTGATGGCACAGCACTGAGCACCCTCCCCGGGGCTCCCATCCTCGGGAGGGCTGAGCTCGGTGCTGTCATCGGCAGAGTAACAGCACTCCTGGCCGTGTGCTGGGTACAGGCACGGCACGTCCTTGGTGCTGGCCCGGTTTCCTGGCAGCCCCGGGCGGGATTGGGCTGTGCAGGAATTCGGGAGCTGCCTTAAATCCAAAAAGGAATGAGAAAAGGCTGAGAGCGGCTTCGGGAACACAGTTCAGCGCCAAATCCCCGCTCCGGCCGCGGCTGCCCTCTCCCGTTCCCGCATGGAGATAGGGATGAGGCTGGAGCAGGGTATCCTCCGTGGGGACATCAAAGGGGTCCCCCAGCACCCCTGAACACCACCGCCCCTTTTCTCCCCATCCTCAGCTGCAATGCACCTCAGCATCCATCCCTCCATCGCCGTGATTGATGGTGCTGATGTGGAACTCCATAAATCCACCTCAGCCTGGGAATGCTGGTGGCTGCTCTCACCCCATGGATGTTCTGGCTCAGCTGTGAGCCAAAGCCAGGCTTCACCTTGACCTTGAGATCAATGGGGAAGCATTGGCATTCCTGGGAAGACCCATGGTCATCGTCAGCACTTAGGGGATACTGGGGAGGAAAGGGATGGAAAAGAGGCAGGAGGTGGGGAGTGATCCCAAAATCAGCAGTAAAACCTCAAAGTTATTAATAATTACCCCAGAAATGGCCCCAAATCTCTTCCAGGGACCTTCCTGCTGCATCCTGGCTTGTCATATTCATGGGAAATTCGGAGTTTCTTGGGAAAAACACACGCAGTGCCCATGAAGGAGAATGACCTGTACCTGCTCCAAACCCTGAGCAAGGATGCTCTCAAGGCACAGCTCTCCCTGCAATAGCCAAGATGTGTTCTGGCTGCACATGGAAACTTCAAACTGGAAATCAGTGTGAGCCACCACCATTCCCAACCCATTCCCATTTCCCAGCCAAAGTTTGGCTCCCCTGCATGGAGACGGTGCTAGTGATGGATGGTACTCATCCCTGCATCACCGGAGGAGGCTCTGGGATTCAGGTTATCCCTCATCCTGGACATCCAAGGAGCAGCAGCAAAGTGTTTTCCACCACAGTGGTTTTTAGCTCACTCAGGAGAACACCTTTAATTGCCATTGCCATTACCTTATGCCCTTGCTGTAGAAACAAGAGCTCTCCTTCATGGTTTAAATGGCCTGAAATCACACACCATGAGGCATCCATCGGGGTAAACAAGCAGCCTTGGAAGGGAAGAAGCCTGGGATGAGGAGGAATGCTTCCTGCGGGATGAATCTGCTCTGAATACACCCCAAAGTCATCATCTGTGTGCTTCCCAGCTCTGTCCTCATTCAGGCACAGGGACCAACACAGGAGACCCTGCACCACGTCCCTATACTTGCCCTAAAGCGATTTTCCTACCTCTTTGCTCCAGTCCTTTCCTACAGCACCTGGGATCCCACCACCACTATTCAAAGTCCCAGGTAAGCTTCAAATATTCATCCTTTAACACAGGATTCAAAAATGAGTCTGATGGGAATGGGCCCGCAGCATTCCTCATGTTCCAGCATCTCCATCATCTGCTCAAGCATCATTTTGGGAAGCAAAGGGCTTTTCTATATCAGGCTGTGGCTTACTGCTTCCTCTGCTGGAGAAGCCCTTGAGCATCATGGAAAGTGCTCAGCTTCCCTGTAGCAGGAATCTCCTTTCTCCACCTCTTCTATCAGCAAAAGAGATGCTTTGGGATGACCTGGGGATGCTCGACAGGGATTCGGGGCTCACTGGTACCTCCACCAGCGATGGAATAGCAAAGCCATTGTAGCTAATTGTGAATACCCCACTGCAAAGAGGGGAGGGAAATCACCCTCCCTGCGTGCCATAACTTATGCACAGACAAGAAGATGCCGTTAAACCAAACCAAACAAACGAATCAAGCAGAAAAAAAGGGGGGGGAATCCCATTATCCTGAACCATAAATCCCAGAGAGGGGTATTTACAGCCTGGAATTGCCAAACGCATTGAAACTGCAGCGAATCCCAACAGCAGATCGCCATAAAGGCAGACAACAGCCCTGGAAAAATGCTTTGATTGGGATCTGGGCAGCATTCAGCCCAGATGTTCATTTGTCACTGCACGAGGGACGGGGGGGAGGTGAGAAAGGCTTTAAATTAATCTTTACAACTCGAAAGGAGCTTGTAATACACACCATATGGGCAGCAACGTCCTGCGAGCCCCCTCGCCTTCCCCTCTTGGAGCCAGGCTGGGACCATCGCTTCCTTCCCAACTCCCATCCCTGCTTCATCCCTGTTCTCCCCCACGCACCGAACACTCCGTGAGCCTCGGCCCCTTCCACATGTGCTTTATTTTACCAGGAACAAACCGAGCTGCAGTTCCTCTTATCACACCAGCTCTCTTTCATTATTCCAACCTCCCCTTTAGAGCCGGATACCTGCTCCCCCTTCCCTCCTATAGCCACATGTGGTTTCTTTTTAAACGAGATGGCAGCGCAGGGAGAAAAAGGGGAAGGGGGGGGGGAGAAGAAGAGGAGGAACGAAGCTGTTTATTAAATGCCAACCATTCAAATTAATTCCCCTAATGGACTCGCCGGCATCATGGTGTGCATTTAAATGAACGCTTTGTCATATTTCATAGCCAACCTGCAGCTCTCTGCAGAGCAAAACCTGCTGGAAAGCCGGGAACAGCAGCAGCGACGGGGACAAAGCTTAGGAAGAAAGAAAGAAGAGTGAAATACAAATCTCAAACGCAACAGGGGGGTGATAAAGGGAGCCCGGGAGGCCCTTGGAAATGGGCCGGGGGGTGCAAGCAGGACCCTGTGCAAGGCAAAAGGCTGCAATAGCAATGGGAGCTTCGCATCCGCATGGGATGGGGGAAAGTGCCTCTGGCTGATGGGGCAGAGGGAGCAGGACCCCTCGCTCAGGACAGCACGAGCCACTTCCCAGCTGTGTCTGGATGCTGTTGCCCTATTGAAGCCCCACCATGGGGGTGACTGGCACCTGCACCCCCTGCTCAGCTGCAGGGACCCGTGCAGGAGGCAGACCCACATCCATCCTGTACCCCTTGGACCATGGCCTGCATCCCCATGGACCGTGGCCTGCATCCCTATGGACCATGGCCTGCATGACCGTGGCCTGCATCCCCGTGGACCATGGCCTGCATCCCCGTGGACCGTGGCCTGCATCCCCATGAACTGTGGCCTACATCCCCATGGACCATGGCCTGCATCCCTATGGACCGTGGCCGGCATCCCCGTGGACCGTGGCCTGCATCCCCGTGGACCATGGCCTGCATCCCCGTGGACCGTAGCCTGCATCCCCATGGACCATGGCCTGCATCTCCGTGGACCGTAGCCTGCATCCCCGTGGTCCGTGGCCTGCATCCCCATGGACCGTGGCCTGCATCCCCATGGACCATGGCCTGCATCCTCCCATCAAAGGATGCTGGAAGCCAGCCCCTCCTCATCAAGCTGTTACTGCTGCAGAGCTCCTGGCGGAGCATCCCTGCTGCTCCTGGGTAAAGAGGCTTCTTCCCTCCTGCCACCCTGGGACAGCCACAGGTCACGCACCTCAGCTTCAGCTTCCAGAGCTCCCGGTCCTTTCATCAGCCTCCATGCACTCTCTCCTGCTCGCAGCCTCTCCTCCCATCGTGTTCCTTCTCTTCCCCCTCTTCCACTCCCACCTCAAGAGCTGCCAAGGGGGTTTCTTCCCACCTTTGAGGGTCCTTCTTTTCTCCATCCTCATCCTGGGGATGTGGAGGGGATGGGGGGAGCATCACTGCTCCCCTCCTGTTCAGCACATTGAGCTCAGGAGGGGCTTTCAAACACCACAAACGGGGACCTTCATGGTCCAGAATGGGGATACATCAGCAGCAGCCTTGGCCATGGGTTTGCCATGGGCAGGAGAGCAGAGGGCACTTTGTGCCTCTCGTCCCCACTCATCCCAAGTCCTCACCCCTGGACCACTGGGATTGGGGAAGGGAAGACCACAGGCACCAAAAGGATGGGATCAGATGGAGCTGGGCAAGGTGAACCAGCCCAGTGATGCTCCCAGAAGTGGAGGGGGGACATGGTTTCCCCATGCACCCATCCATCCGTCTGTCCTCTCTCCCACCAGCACAGCATTCCCCACTCCAAGCACAGGCTGCAGAAATGTTAATAATCATCATAGCCCTTTCCCTTTGCTTTCAGTATGAAAACAAACCAGCACTGTTTGCAGAAGGTTCTCATTTAGGGAAGCATCCGGAGTCAGCACTTCTCTCCTAAAGGGCAGTGAAGGGTTCAGCGCCGGGGAGGAAGAGGAGGAGGAAGGAGCTGATTTGCTCAGTCTCCCATGGTGCCATAGGTGCCAAGCAGGTCCGGGTGATGCCAAAGGGACCACTTGGGTTTGGCCACTGGGGAGGACCATGGGGATCCAAGCGGATAGAAGGGATGCTCCTGGTGCCTGGGGCTGTTGGTGAGGGAGGAGAAGGGTGACATGGTATGGAGTGAGGTGTCCCTGCCCGTGGCAGGGGTTGGAATTGGGTGAGCTTAAGGTCCTTTCCAACCCAAAGCATTGTGATTCCATGAGCATCACACGTGGGACCACTCGGGACTGGTGTCACAGCTCCTCCCATGGAACCCCTCCATCCCTGGGATCCCCCCCACACCAACGCTTCCCACCTGGAACCCAGGGAATCCAGACAAGGCTCCGCATTCCCAACCCCGGTCCTGTCCAGCTCCCATTCGGACACCTCCACACCACATCCCTCCCTGCGAGAGGAGCAGCACCCCCTTAGCTCCTATGATCCCAGGGGAGAGGTCCTGGTGTCCCCAATGGCCAAAGAGCTGGAAACCTGGCATTAAGGGATGAACCATGGAGCTTAGGAGCAGGGATAGGGATGGGGTTGTTTATCTCGCTGATTCCCATTCCCCTCTTTCAACCGGCAGCAGGATGCTGCTCCTCGCCTCATTATGCAAATAGAAGCAATTAGAGCTCACCCAGGCTCTGCCCACGTGATGGGTTTATGGCACTCACAGAAACCCTCCCTGCTGCATGAGAGGAATAACAACGGCTCCGCTGGGCCGGGGGTCAGGGATGGGTTGGGAATGGGGGTCCCAGGGCCGGGACAGGGCCCCCATGGACCCCCCCAGGACCTCTGAAAGGGCTTTCCCAAGGAAAAGCATCGCCCTCTTCCATGGAGACACCAACTGTGCCAGCAGCAAGAGCGCACCGGCTCTGGGATGGGAAGGAAGGAGGGATGGAGGGAGAGCACCACCGGGAGCCTTTTCCCCATCCATCAGCGCTTTGGGATCTGCTTTGTTTGAACACAGAGGGGAGAGGCACAGCAAAAGTACCTTGAATTGGGCTTCAGAAGCAAAGGCAAACTCAGGGCAGAGCAGCCCCGGCCCCAGCTCGGCTGCAGGAGGAGGTTGGGGGCCGCTCCGGTCCCCATCCATCCCCGGGGCACGCACGGACCTGCAAGGAGCAGACACAGGAGCATAAATCAGGCCCAGATCCCATAAATCCATCATCGTCCTCCTGATTTACATCAAGGTAGCCAGGAGGATTTATTCCCAGTACCTGCCTCCGCTTTCCAGCCCTGGGGATGAGACAAAGAGAGGCTCTTGGAATATTGATCTTCCTCCTAAATCTTTCTCTTCTTCTTTGGGATGCAAATGGAGATTGATGAGCGCAGGCAGCTCCTCATCTCTGAGGGCCATTTCGAGCTCTGTTCCCAGGTGAGGGAATGAGCAGTGGGATACCCACAAGTCCTGCTCCACACACCATCATCCCTTATGGCCAGGGGAGAGCTCGCTTGGTTCAGCCTGGAGATGCTGCAGAGCAGGGTGAGGGACATCACCATCAGCGTGGACCAGTTTGCAGTGTTACTGCAGTTAAGCAAGGAGCATCCCATGGGAAACCTCCAGCCTGCATCCCTCCTCTGACCCCATCCCTCCTCTGACCCCATCCCTCCTCTCACCCCATCCCCGCTCTGACCCCATCCCCGTTCTGACCCCATCCCTGCTCTCACCCCATCCCTGCTCTCACCCCATCCCCGCTCTCACCCCATCCCTGACTCCCACTCGTGCACCTCCTGCTCTTTCCAGGGCTCATAAGTGGGAAAAGCACCAGGAAACCCCTTCCTTCTCCCTCACCTCGAGCTGCTCAGTCTCACATCCCAGAGCAGTGTGTGATTGCCATGGAGGGTGTACATCTGCAGGCACAGGATGGGTTGTGGGACCCTCAGACCAAGCCTGAAGGATGTGAGTGTGACCCAAAGCTTCCTGAGCAGCGTGGCTGGAGCTGCCTTGGGATAGCCCCACATTGCCCCCAAGGGACAGCTGCTCGCCCAGAGCATCTCCATGCACTGAAGTCACTCCATGGCACCGTGTGTGACACCAGGCACAGAGATGAAACCCCCCTTTGGTGCTACCACCAGCGCAGCCATTGGCCACCACTCTGGAGCTGAACCACCTCTTCCTCAAGGATTTGATGCCTTCCAGACCTTATCCCTAAGGGGCACATAGAGCCTGGAATAGCAACACTGCTCCCACAGGCTGACTCAGCATGGGGTGCAAGACCCCATTGGAAGATGCCTTCATTTCCTGATGGGACTCCCAACCTTGGCCACACCGCAGGGAACAGGGATGGCTCCAACATAGCCCAGAAAGAGGGGTCAGGTCCCGACAACAGCAGGGCTTGGTGCGCACTCTTCTGCCCCACACTTATGGGTCCACAGAGGAGCTCCATAGAGCAGCAGTAGGGAAAGAGCTGAGTCAGCACCAGGAGCCTCCGTGGGCAGGGAAGCAGCTTTCCTTCCATAATGGGGCTGAGGAGTAATTCATCCTGGATAAATAACGAGGGCGATGGGCTGCGAGCTGTGAGCAGTTATCCTCTATTTGTCAGCCTGCATCCTCATTGAGTTCTTCAGCCAAGTCCTTGCTGGGCTGAGGAGAAGCCCAGGGAAAGGAGGAGATACCTGGAACGCCGGGAAGGATCCTTGTCAGGAGGAGTCTGTGGCTCGGGAAGACAACAGTGGGGCTGTTGTGGTTATTCAGCATCTGTAGTGTAAGAGATACCCAGGGCTACAATGGCCTTGGGGATGAAGGCGATGCTGAAGTGAGCACATGGATGCAGGAGAGGCATCACAGCAATGGGAAGTGTCACTGCCCACGGCGGGCATGGAACCGGATGAGCTTCAAGGTCCCTTCCAACCCAAACCATTCCACGATTCACACCAACCATCAGGGTCACACCTCTCAGTGCTCGCTTGGTCTCACTGTCCATACAACAGCCACCAGCTCCTGAGATCACATCCTGCCTCACCAGACCCATGTGTGTCCATCGCCCCACGTCCTCCGTGTCTACTGCTGGCAAGGCAGAAGGCCCAAACACATGTTCAACCCATGCACTTCCAGGCAGAAGGCAGGAGGAGGCTCTAAGAGCAAGGTGATGGACGACCACTTCCAACACCTCCTAGCTCCGTCTTGCACCCATCACGCTTGCTCACAGTGCTTCACACTCACCAACCTTATCCAAGCACCATCCACCTCTCCTCTGGAACCTCCATTCCTCATCCTCCTCCTCTTGGCATGGCTCCCTTTGCACCTCCAGAGGCTTCTGGCACCCATCAGCACCACCATGAGCCGAGCCTGGGCTCTGAACATCTCCATGCAGATCCTTCCTGCAGGTCTGGCTCTGCGGTGGATGCTGGGATAATGAGGACAAAGCAATGGCACAGGTTGGGGCAGTGGGGACATGGCCAGGGGACAAGACCCAGAGTGCCCACAGCAGCACCCATCCGGATGGGGCTGCAGCCAGGCACTGGCACAGGAACATCCTGGAGCAGCCCACGGCCGTGATCTGCCTTATCCCATCTCATCCCATGGAAGCCATGTCCTGCCTTATCCCATCTCATCCCACGGGAGCCATGACCTGCCTTATCCCATCTCATCCCACGGGAGCCATGTCCTGCCTTATCCCATCTCATCCTACGGGAGCCATGACCTGCCTTATCCCATCTCATCCCATGGGAGCCATGACCTGCCTTATCCCATCTCATCCCACGGAAGCCATGACCATCCTGCCTTATCCCATCTCATCCCATGGAAGCCATGACCTGCCTTATCCCATCTCATCCCATGGGAGCCATGACCTGCCTTATCCCATCTCATCCCACGGAAGCCA
>JASSUY010000655.1:6053-25802 GCA_032466535.1 Forpus xanthops | reverse complement strand
GGGAAACCCATTCCAGTGCCTCACCACCCTTACAGTAAAGAATTTCTTCCTCAGATCCAATTTAAACTTCCCCTGTTCAAGTTTTAACCAGTTACCCCTTGTCCTCTCACTACAGTCCCTCATGAAGAGTCCCTCCCCAGCATCCCTACAGATTACCTGCAGATACTGGAAGGCTGCTATGAGGTCTCCACGCAGCCTTCTCTCCTCCAGGCTGAACTGCCCCAACTTTCTCACCCTATCTTCACACGGGAGGTGCTCCAGTCCCCTCATCATCCTCATGGCCCTCCTCTGCACTTGTTCCAACAGTTCCATGTCATTTTGATGTTGAGGACACCAGAACTGCACATAATACTACAAGTGAGGTCTCACAAGACTAGAGTCAAGGGGCAGGATCACCTCCCTTGACCTGCTGGTCGTATTCCTTTTGATGGAGCCCAGGATACACTTGGCTTTCTGGGCTGAGAGCACACACTGCAACTCATGTTCATTCTCTCATCAACCAACACCCCCAAGTCCTTCTCCTCAGGGCTGCTCTGAATCTCATCTCTGCCCAACCTGTAGCTGTGCCTGGGATTGCTCCAACCCAGGTGGAGGACCTTGCACTTTTCATGGTTAAACTTCATGAAATTGGCATCAGCCCACCTCACAAGCGTGTCAAGGTCCCTCTGGATGGCATTCCTTCCCCCCAATGTATCAACTAAACCACAGAGCTTGGTGTCATCAGCAAACTTGCAGAGGGCAAACTCAATCCCACTGTCCATGTCACTGACAAAGATGTTGAACAAGACGGTCCCAACACCGACATCTGAGGGATACCACTGGTCTCCAGCTGGACACTGAGACATTGAGCACAACTCCTTGCGTATGGCCATTCAGCCGGTTTTTTATCCACCAAGTGGTCCACCTATCAAATTGATGTCTCTCCAATTTAGAGACAAGGATGTCATACAGGACAGCGTGAAACACGTTGCGCAAGTCAAGGTAGATGACATCAACTGCTCTACCCCTGTTCATCAGTTCTGTAGCCCCATCACAGAAAGCCACCAGATTGGTCAGGCAAGATTCTCCCTTAGTGAAGCCTTAGTGAAGTTTAAAGATCTTGTCACTTGTGATTCTAAACAGCAGCATGTTGTTACATGTTCTTGGAGCTGCAAGATATACAGAAGGAATGCAGACAGCATCTTCAGAGATCAAACAGAACAAGGTAAAAAGAAACTGTGGATTAATAGCCTGCATTCAGACAAGTATTTTTTTAACTTGCCAATAAAACAAACAGACTCAAGAATTCTTGTTTGACAGATGACTGACTATCCTTATTTGTTTTCATCTCCGTTACTTCTGGGAGGTTGAGCATCCCTTGAAAGAGTGGGGGGTGGAGGGATGGGAGGTTGGTGTGGGCTTTTTTCCTGTTTATTTTTCTTGCTGTGTTTGTTTCTACACACTTTCATACAGAGTATGTTGCTTCTCAGCACAAGACATTTCTGTTTAGTAAGACAGTGTATTTGTGAGGGGAAATCTATCCGACTTTGTTAAACCATGCCAAAAGCTCTTTTCAGACCTCAGACTGACGCTTCCCCAGCTATTTAAGTCTAATAATTACCTTTTTGGCATTATTTCTTATGTGGCCCTGAAACAGCAAAGACTATAGAGTTGTAAAAGACAAAAATTATCAGAACCAAGAAGTCATTTAACAAATTAGACACTGGAAGCTCTAAGCCAATGAATACTTACAGTAACCAGGATTTCTGTGTTTTTTCTTAGGAGTATGACAGTAGAAGGGCAGGAAATAACCAATTAGGTTCCTAAAGGCACTCCAATTTTTCTTCTATTTATTCAAAAAATGTGTGGGTTTGTAGAGGGAAGCGACTTCCAGCACTTATTTTCTTTCACAGCTGGTATTCCTATTGCACACAGTCTCTTCAGATTGCTTCCTTTAAGGACTCTAGGTATAGAAATATTACAGAGCAATAGAAGTCCATTTCCCAAGAATAATTATGGGCAGAAAACCTAATTTATCATTTCATCATACATCATACACCTATCTAGTTATTTTTAGCAAAAATCACTAGAAATCTGTGGCTGCCAGTCTAGTTATTTTGGGAAAATCCAGTCACACCTCTTCAAGAAAACTTTTTGCAGCCATTTGTTGAACCTATAGCATGTACTGCTCCAGCACTGAGATGTATGTTTAACTACAGATTAATTTGCCTACCGTGTCCAGTTTAATGTTTTCCTATACCTTGCAGATTAAGACCAAAAGCCAGTATTAAGAAAAAAACATTTATCTCTTTGGTAGTTCAGCAGTCACCAACTATTAAGCCTATGATAGCTATCAGAAAGGTCATCTAAGATAAGACAATCAATGTGACTTTTGAAGGAATACAAGCAACTGAAAGACAACAAACTCATTTAATCATTGCCTTTACCTCATCTTGGTGAACTCTATAGAAACACAGAAAAAATGGGGAAAAATACTTTCCTCCTTTAAATGTTGTTAGTCTCCCAAAAATCATTAACACTGACGTCACCTGAGCCGCATGGTTTATCTAACAGGCTGTCTGAGACACACCTAACCCAAAGTTACTCCTAGAGCTCCTGGGAACTGTGCTCTTGCATGGTGCCTCTGGCCAGAGCCCAGCTTTCACCTCCTGCTTCTCCAGGGTAGACTTGTACATACACAGCTCTACCCCTTGTTCATGAATCACAGCCTCTTTTCCATTTCTCCACCACCTCAAAAACCATTTAATCACATGAAATAGCCTATCCTCTGTCATCTGAGCTGCACAGGCTTATGCTGCTGACTGAAGCTTCCACTAATTTACTGATTACTAAACAAAAGAGCATTGAACTCCTTTAGTCTGGAGAGGAGAACAGCTGCACATGGAGTTCAGACCTAAGCTGTATGTGTCCTCAACACAGAAGCGATTCAACTTTGTGAGTTTAGAAATGAAGATGGTAGGAAGCAGTAAAGCATGAGATAAAATAATGCAATTAATTTACTTGTATGACTGTCCCAGCACTGTGCTGGCTCCTGTCTTCCCCTGATACATATACTCATTTGAAGTGAATTGAAAACATGATGTATTGCAGTATTGAAATGTGACTGCATATGCACAACAGGTATGCACATGGGCAAAATATTCAAAGGTGGAAGGATCACATTCATCTTTCACAGGAACTAAAATATATGATGTGATTTACGTAGCTCATCCCAGATAGTTCAGCTTAAAATATTCATTCAAACTCCCCCCAGACAGTTAAAAATATGGAAACATTTACAGAAATATTTTGCTACGAACTCCAAGTACTAAAATTATGAAGAGAAGAGATGGGAAGAATCATAAAATAATATACTGCTTACTAGCTATTTTGTTATAGGCAATGTCAACTCAGATGACCATGTAAGATGCAACCACCGCTTGTACCCTTTCTTCCCTGCAGTTTTATTAGCCTTCCTTTCCTTTGTTTCTGCATTCCTGAAAGCAATACTTGATCTCCACAAGGGAGATCTTAATGGTGGTTCTATAGAGTTGGATTTTCATACAGACTGTTCAGCTAATCCTATCTGTCTGCCACTTAGCCAATAGCAAGCAGTATAATGGAAATACATATAAACACAAATCCTACTTCTTGGCAATTATTTTCAAATACTGAGCTTTATTATTTATTTTAATAATGACCACATAGGTTCACAAAGGTAAATATAACAAGAAATAATTTTTGAGCATGTTTTCAAGTAAATATTGATTGCCTTACTGTTGTTTATGAAGCTTTTTTCCTTGCAAGAATATTTTAGTTCAAGCAAGTGCTAAAAATATCATATAAATTTGTATAGCATGAAGGAAAATCCCAATGAAAAAGTACCACTGCCATCTAGAACAACAGTAATAATTTTCTAGTACGTACATGTTTCATATAAAACCACCTGCTGCAGTCTTGCTACTTCTTAGGTCAAAAATTTGTCTTATAACCTTATTATAATATTGCACATAGTGCCACTGTTAAGACTCTTCATACCATATACAATGTTTTCTATGATAAATCACACAGCAATATGTTTTACATAGCTATAAATGAGAAAATAGTAGGCAGTGAAATAATACAACATCATTTTTTTATTTTTCAGACCTCTGTGACAGCTAATCTCTGATCAAGTTTTACATGTCAACAGCCTGCTGCGAAAGAAAAGGATAATGAATGCTCCTCCTTCGTTACTGTTTTTTCTTGTTAAACGCCCAAATCCTTACAAGGAATAAACTTCAAGACAACAGTGACAATTCATTTTAGACCCTATTTCTTGTCAGCTGTGTAATTTCATTAATATTTCATCCCAAGTTGCCTTTTTTGCACAGCAACAGCCTCTTCCCAAAGATCTCTTATGGTATTTGCACTGCCAGAAATTGAAGACACATAATTTATTCCATAACCCCTTTTTTTAAGAAGAAATACCTGACGTCAGCATTTTTTTTAAATGGGAGTGTTTGCCTACTACTCATACATTCAATTACTCTTCCTTGGTATGGAAGTCTTTTATGTTATTTTGCAGTTTCAAGTTCTCTTCCTGCTGATTTTTGCTTTGCCTGACATCTTTTGATGATGTGTCAGCAGGTCTTAACATGGAGGCAACAAACAGTCAAGAAGTAAAAAGCAGCTTCAGTTTACACTTTGAATCAAGTTAAGATGCAGACTTCTTGTTTTTCTGCCAAGAATGAATTCTCCTAGTAGCAGATGAAACAGAAGTGACTCATCCCTCACTTTACGCTCCACCTAGTGGCGACTCCAGATATTCTCCCACACCATCCAACCTGGGAGAAAGCACGTCATAAAGACAATACACATTTATTCTATAGTTTTAGAAAATGCGCTGCCCTGGAGCCCATGAAAGAAAATTTGCATTATTAAATGTACTTATATCCTGTACTTTTGGCCTGGTTGGTTCTTGGCACCTACTGTTCTCAATGATTTGAGCAAGAGCTGTCAGCATCTCACATTCTCCCCAGCAGCACAGCTGTATCATGCCTGGCAGATACTTGCCACGTCATATAACTGAGCTTCCCTTTGGGAAGTGTGATTTCCAGCACCTGTTCTCCCAAGCTCATACTCCTCATAGCCACATCCCTGCATGCTCCTTTGTTAATGTGCCTGCCTCCAACCACGCCCCTATCCTTCAACAATGCTGACAGTTATGCATGTTTAGTGTTTAGGGGTGTTTGCAGATAAGCTTAGAATCCCTTGAACAGCTGAAACTTCATCATTCCTGCATAGCATCAGCTGCAAACAGAGCTAAGAAGACACAGCTAAACAGTTTGTGAGTAAATACATGGTGACAGGCAGACACTGATGCACACAGCTAGGTGTTATTAATCATATTCCAAAATAAGATTAAGAATGTAATGTGCTTGTGCACGTCCCAGAGGTCATTAATTCAGCCAACATCTACATCTGAATAAAAGATGCCTCTCAGGAAACTGAAGCACCCCTAAGCCACGAACTACTATTACCCTAAGACAACATGAAACGACCAGTGTGAATAATCACTCTTTTTTGATAACAGGTGTTTCTCATACTGTCTAAAAATAACACAGCACTGACTTCATGTTTACAGCAGGCCTAAGCATTTTAGCCCCCAAGCAATTCACACTGTTTGCAGTTATACTTAGATCTGCTCTCAAGAACCCTAAGTGTACTCTTGCTCTCCGTCACCACCTCAGATATCAAGCTGCCATACCTCTCCTAGCCAGACACTCTCCTGACAAAAGAGTGACTTCCACTGGAGCATAAATCCTTCTTTACGATTGCCACTTCTGCTGGACACATTTTCTCACAGCACAAGCTTCATTTCTCCCCCGTTTCTTATTTCCCAGGCTGGCCTTTTTCTAGCCTCAAGTCTCACTTTACTTGTTTACAAAGACTTAGGAGTACATGTTAAACAAACTGTCCTGTGCAAGAGTTCAGCTGCCCTTGAAGCACTGACTTGTACCAGGTTTTCTCATCAACGACCCGTTGCTCAGTGACGTTAGTCCCTTCTTCAGAAGAAACTGTTCTGCTCTGAAGAAAACTGGTGATGTCACACACTTAATTAAATTCCTCTGACACCACATGCTGCCCATTCCTTGCCATGCTGGTGGAAATAGGGAGTTTCATTTCTTAAAACTGTCTGATAAACAGAAAAAGAGGCACTGTCATCCTGTACCTCGCTAAGAGAAAAATGGCTCTTTCACAGGTGCTGCGGCCCACTAAGCATAGGTTCC
The DNA here is from genome assembly GCA_032466535.1 of Forpus xanthops. NCBI lineage: Eukaryota > Metazoa > Chordata > Aves > Psittaciformes > Psittacidae > Forpus > Forpus xanthops. The sequence goes on along the minus strand of JASSUY010000655.1, from coordinate 19,551 downwards.
CCCTACCACTGTTTTGGGAGAGCTTCACAAAAGGTGAGTTTCTTCTTTCTAAAGGTTGATAGAGGAAAAAAAAAAAACAACAATATGAAACCCAGAAATGGATCAAGAAGCAAAACGATATAATGGTAAAGGGCCATCACAAAGGATATAGAAGCAATTTAGCAGAGCTGTTCCTAGGTAAAGAAGAACGAAAAGTTGAAGATGCTGTATTTGTGTAGTTAACTGTATAAGCTGTGGAATTTTATAACAAAATGGAAAAAAAACAGGCCTTATGTTGAAATGCATTGGGGCAAAACCTCTGAAAGAGTCTTCACTCAGTCTGCCCCTACAAAACAGTTTGTAGATCTTAATTTTCTTTTACTTCCTAATGCCGTTGTGAAGATAGGTTAAGTGGTTTTCTCCCCACTAAACAGGTGATTTTGGAGGATGGCTGCATAGTGCAATCAGAGAGAGAGAGATCAAAAACCTGGACATTCAGACAGTCAGGGAAATTCCTCCATGAAGCTGGTCACATCTGCAGCCATGCACTGCTTCTAGCTGATCATATATAGACACAGTTCCATTTTTCTGATGGTTGTTAAAGGTGACAAATAAAATTACTTTTGGCAGTTGCACTCAGCTCCCTGTGGAACAAGAGTCAAACTCAAAATACATGCAACAAAAAAATGCTGTATAAATATGCTACAGAGTTTGACAGGTTGAAACAATCTCATTAGGATAGCAAGGACAGACTGAAACAAATCAGACCCCAGAAAGGTATCAACAGCCTTTGGGGATTATATTATTCAAGTGGCAGAAGTGATGGAAAATTAACACATGGCTTCCTCATAGCAAAAATAAATCATTAATTTAATTTTGGTCATCAGGTCTGCATCTCCCCAGCCCAGTTTCTCAGCTAATGACAGCTTGTGCAAAGACATTGCTGTAGCATGAAATCATATGTTCAGGGTAAAGATGGTGTAACTCCATTGCCTTGTAATAATGGGTTGTGTGCTGTACACTGAATTTGCACAGCTTCAGAACTGTCCAGCTTGGTCTGTTCAACCCTGTCTTGACCTGCTGCAAACTTCTTTTACTTTTAGAGCAAATTTTCCTAATTGCACAGGCTCTAGTGCTAATTCAATTTACCTGTGTTTATATACTATAGTACAATCATAACCTTCATACAGGTAGCAGTAACAAGAAGCTATTCCGTGTAGAATTAGATGTTTATGAATAATGGAGAAATAGAATCACAGAATCATAGAACAGTTTGAGTTGGAAGGGACCTTCTAACCCTCTTACAATACAGGCTTAGTGCAATAGCAGAGGCTTGAGAAGTGGAGAAACAGAATAGAGCAGAGAGAAGTATAGGCATCAGAAAATAAAAGACAGGCACAGGCCCGGTACTGGAAAATCTGCAGCTATAAACAACTCACCAGTGGTCACCAAAAGTGGACCTGGAACTAGATGAAAGGTCTTATGTCTAACAAAGAACAAAGAAGTCATGTCCAACACATGTGAAAGGCACAAAATTTGGATGTTAAATGGCGCTACAAACAACTGAAGAATGATGACCAATGAAAAAAAAAAAAAAAACAGAAAGGCATAAAAGCGTCTTAGCTGACACAAAAAATGGCCCCAAACAGATCCCAAAGTGATGGAGAAGAAACCAGCAACATGAACATAATGTTATTCCCAGCAAAGGAGTGCATACACTGACAAATGGCTTTAACAAAGCCCTCATCACCACCAGAATGAAACCACTGACTTTATGTCACAGAACTGTAATAGAACAGAAAGCAGAACAGTTTCTGACCCTTTCTAATATAAGGAGTGTGTGAATAACAATTGTAACTCTGTTTTCATTATTTTTTTTTCTGCCAGATGTATTTTTTCTCTTTTTTTGTAATGATTACATTTGGACCAGTAACGATTCTTGGATTAGACTACTGAGATTCCAGCCATGTTAGCAATAAACTCTTGCTTTACATGAGGTGTGCTTTGGTTTTGCCCATGCACAAGATTTTGAATGCAACAATGGTTGGCAGTTCTAACTACACAGGAGTTTTAAAATACTTGAAACTTGTATTTGCTAAGGAAAGGTCATCTTCTGCAGAGTAGTTGTATTTCTGTATATAACGTAATTATCCAGTACTAAGCAATAAAAAAGGGGAAAAAGATTATTCAAATGTTTTGCTTACTCTCCCAAATACTTCTGGAACATTTTTGTGTATAAATTGGACTGTACCTCTAATTCCAAGAACACTGTATTCTGTTCTCTTTCATATCATACTGTTCTATTGTAGAACAGGTTAATAAAACCATAAGATTAGAAAGACCTTAGAGTCCAGAATGTTAGTCATTAGTGCATCAGAAAACCTACTACTACTGTTATTACTGCTACTCTAATTAGCTGTATTTCCTTAAATATAACTATGAACTATTTTATACTTATTTGTTCCTGTGCCAACACTATTACCCAAAAAATTATCTTCACTGCCCATGTTTATCATTCTAAAATACTCAGTGATTGTCATCTTACTTCTCATTCTTTATTTTGCCAAGCTAAGATACCTTTTTTAATTGTCCCATAAAGAGTCAAACTCTTTATTGCCCTGTAATAGCATTAAGCCTTCTTTCTACCCATTCCAGTTAAACACTGCATCCCCTGAACATGAATAAACACAACTGATAAGTCTTACTACCACTCCTTGCTTTACTAATCCTTAGTGTTTGCCTCATGCTTTGTACTATAAGTTTTATTGTTGAATTACATCACAGTTAGGTTCCTTTTGTTCTTAGGGCTATGCAGCTTCTTCTGTTGTTGCTCTCCACATTTTCTTGAGGGTCTGTCAACACACTGCAAATGTACATTGAGAAGTGCAATTAAAAAGTGCACTTTTAGTGCCTCAGTCACTTATGAAATCATTAAATATGATGAGTCCCAAACCGAAGCTCAGAGAAAGACCACTTGAAATCTTTTATTTTAGTAATTCCTCTGTCACTATAACTGATTTTCTGCTTAATCTGCTACATACATAACTCACACGTTTTATCTCAGCCTCCATCCTAATCTACATCCTGCTTTCCCATGTGGCACCATGTCAGATGCTTTATTGAAATCTCTACAGATTAGATGTTTTTAGTTTCTTTTGACTAGGCAATCATCCCTCCCGTTAAAGAAAAATATCAGGTCAACTGGCACTGTAAAAAAAGTCAAGCTTGGACTTCTATGGTAGCCTGACTACCAGCTCCTTCCATGAATTCAAAAGAATTAACTTCCTGAAGCTGCAGATCTTGAATTTTACTGACTTCAAAGCAAACTATTTCAAAGGAAAATATCTGACTTATCTTCCTATATTTTTACACGCTGAATGAAAAATGATCACAGCTTGTATGTTGAGATCTGTAACTGAGGATCTACACAGTTCTCTACCAAAACTCTAGAATGTTCAAATTGGTTAATAATGATAAAGTGGAGTTAAATTTCCTTCTGAACTGAGGGATACAAGCCACTGACACCATGTGTTGTGTGAATATCCTCATTGCCAGAGGGAGCCATAAGCTGAGTCTGCATTAGCAAGCAGAGCAGCCCAGCAGGAGACCTATCAGGCAAAACATTGGTGCTGAGGACCTAACAGCTACACTGGAAATATCTCAGATCTTCCCTTTGTGCTAACTGTAGTCCAACTCTGTTGTGACCAGAGTGCACTAGATGCATTCCTAGAACATATTTTCCAGTTAAGTTTTGCCTGAAATCAATCAACCTCATGCTCTGGGAAACTGCTTTGCAATGCAAACCAAAGCTCAGTAACAGGACTCATCCAGGAGACTTGCTTCAAAAGTTCATTTTCCATCTGAATTAAAGTATGAGACTGTTTTCATTACAGCACTGCCAGCCTTAAGCTACATACAGCTTGAGATGGACAAAACCTTAGTTTTCTGTACACCCAGGTACCCTCCCTGGAGTTCAATCTGTAGCAGTGAAGATTTCAGCAGATGCTTCCAACCCTGCTTTTGCCATGAGGAAAACATCTCGCTCATTCTGCCCTCCACTGATGGCATGAGAGCACTATTCAGTATAATCAAAACCAAAGCTGAAACACATCCTCTATTAACAGGCATCACCATGTCTTATTTGAGAGCTAGACACTTTTCTATCCTGCCCTATGCTCATTATATACAAGCTTAAGAAAGGAAGTTTCAAGGACATGCTGAAATCATTTGTGTTTTCTAGTCTGGGCTTTCCCCCCCCCCCCCACCACCTTCTTTCCTCTAGACCATGAATAAAACATTAGTTGTGAATGGCTGATTTGTTCCAGTTCCAGCAGGTATGCTCCAGGCTTACTGCAAGGCTTTTCATTTTGAAAACGTTTTTGACATAACTTTGCTATGCTACCATCTGCCTGAGTGACAAATCCCAGATAAACAGCTTTATTGGGACGCTTTCTGTCCCTTAACATACAATCTGCACTAAATGTCCGGGGCAGTTTTAAATATCTTAAGACCAAAAGCAAACACCACAACTTGCATTATGGGGAATATACTGAAAGGTTTTACTAGCATATATAATATAGGCAAGTGAAAAATTGATAGTGTTTATTAATTATTAAGAATGAGAAAAAACAAACCAAACGGCCTCCAATTCAAGCCATGCTGTTTTTCCATCTCATGATGTATGCCATAATGAGCTGCAAGGAAGAAACAGGAATGGAAGAAGGGAGCTCCTTCCCTTCGAGGTGGGCAAGGGGCCTGAAAGCTTTCTGTACTCCACAGCATAACCTGAAAGAGCAAAGGTCCTATACTGCCATCACCTGGAATAATTCAAAGTAGAAAAAGAAACTTCTTCAGTCAATACAGTCAAAACTCTTTAAGTTGTGTGCTGGTGTGCAAATGCAACAACATAGGCTTAGTTCCTCACAAGAGTAGTCAGAGAGGCAGTGAAATCATAAAATTATTATCTCTCAAGAGAAACAAATATATCTTCATTCAGCATTTGCACAATGAAACCTATCATGATCTCTGCAAAACAGACACCATTCTACCCCAGCAGGGCCAGGGCTTCCACACCTGGTATGCTCATAGAAGTAACTGCAGAATTAGACCTGCAGTTACCAAGGTGTTAAGAAAAGATTCCAGAAGATTTAGAAGAAAATATAAGAGCGTAAGGCAGAATCATCAGGAGTATCAGACAGAAAGGCAGTGGGGCTCTCAAATCTCCATGTGTTGATCACGGTCAAATTCAGGTAAATATTATATAGTTTCCTTGTGTTCCACACTGACACCAAAATATATGCTTGGAGAGAAACATACACAGAAAAATTATCTAATCCACACTTACATCATTTGTCTGCTTTTCAGTATCCCATATGGACATATCTTGCAGCTTAATGTCACAGACACCACTACAGCTGAAACCAACAAAGGATCAGAAGAGATAATGATCACCGAATGCCACTCCATCCTCCACGGCATAATTATTTGGAAGTATCCTGATCTGCTAAAGATTGAAGAACTCTTACACTGAGAAACTATTAAGAGCTTCCCTATCCAAACAAGCACTTCAAAGCCTTCTTTGGGTCAAAAATAAAGATCAATCTAGTAGCTTTGAATCACTTCTCAGGGATTTTTGTATCCACTTTTTAAATACATTGCAGTGTTTCATCTTTAAGAAAATACTCAGATGATACATGGTGCAGCTCTATATTATCTGCTGCTCACATAACTCATTAAGGAGTTTTAGAAGTCTCAAAATAATACAGGAACAAGTATCCACAATTCTGTGAATGAAATCTGTGTGGTTGGGGTAAAAGCCTTCCACAAGCTTTTATGTTCATTAAATTGTCTTTTCTTTCTCAAAAAGGTAAAGAAGAGTATCACTAAAAATGCTGATGCTGTATTTCAAATCTGATTTCAGAAATGGTGCAGATTCAAAGAACAGAAAACTCAGAATACTGGTGTAATACATTTCTCAATTTCCCTAAGTTTATGTTAACAAGGGGGGAAAACGTACAATAACTGGCACTTTGATGATTCTTCAACAGCTAGCAAAAGCTCTCAGCTGTGACTTCTACTTGGAGAAGCAGCAAGCAGGTTAGTGACCAGTATGCACCCAAGCTTTGTCGATGCAACACAAGCTAAAAGCCTAGGCATAAAATTCCTCAGCTGGTACAGATATTCATGGCTCATTCATATGACATGTCTGTTCCTAATGTTTCATTATGTTCTTTTTCAAATTAAGCCAGAAAGAGAAGAATGAAAGCCGAAAAGGTAGAGTGAAGGTCAAAAGTAACAGACATTGTAGACCAAAAACTTAGCATGTTAAATATATTACATGATGGAAATGAGAATAGGAAGCACAAGAACAGAAAAGCAGCTCTGCAGGGCTGGATTGCAAAGAGTACATGCTCTACAAGAAGAGGCAGGCTTGTGGCAGCACACCTAGAATTAGTCTTGTGAGGAGGTATGCTATACTACAAACTTGCTGCTTGCACACAGAAAAGCTTTCAAACGTACTTTTCAAAGGCACTTACCTTGATAAAAGCCATTTAACTTTTTTTTTTTTTTTTCCATGACCAACAATGAAAACCAGGAATACCAGTAAAAGCCTGGTAAAAAAACAGCAAAATAAACATGAGCATAACCACTAGTTGGGAGTTTTGCAAGCATGTTCTTAGCTTAAATAAGACACAAAACACCTAATGAAAGAATTTCAAAATCTGTTAAAGATTTCAGAAGCCCATATCCCACTAGAAGTCACAAATTTAAAGGAGATTATTATGCTATTTAGTGTTTATTTTGTTCAAGGTACCGTTAGACCAGCAGGACTGAACTGCAACTCCTGCTTTTGCCACACATATGGAGAAGCAAAGAATAAGTGTAAAATGCAGATCAGAGGATATCTTTGGAAATCACCTAGTCCAAGCCTCAGCAAAAGAGAGGGCCACTTCTGAAGTCAGAGCATGTTGCTCAGGGCCTCATCCCACCAAGTTTTGGAAAGCTCCAAGAAAGAGTATTCTTGTTTCAGCTTTGGCAGGTCATTCAAACAATCTGACTCCCAACCTGGGAGTAAGGACACACCTTACTTCAAGCAGTTGTATGGAAGCAAATTTAGTGCCTGTGATACATACTTACCTTGATTATGACAACTTATAAATAACACCTCTAATTCCCATGCATTTGAATATCGCTGCTAATATTTAAGGACTTGGAAATGTAATTTTAAAAGGCCATGGGTATCAAATACTTCTGGAAGGCAATTCTCTGATTTAAAAATGTATTTTGGAATACTTCTGAATAGTGCAATATTCAAAACCATAAGAGAAACTGGAATCACTTCCTTTATGAAACTCTGTAATAGTTTTTTGGTTTTGGTTGGAATTTTAAGATAATAAAGCTTCTTGAGAGGAACTGTCCATACCTTGTTTGTGCACAGCACACTGCAGAACAAACCTTCCAATATTCCTGCCTTATCCTGATTTTAGTTCAGGCCTTTTAGAGCTGCTATAAACCAAAATTGTAATAGTACCTTTTAATAAACCAATTCATACTTTATAGGTAATTGCTTTTGCCATCGAGTGACCCTCCCTCAATTCAGGCACAGCTGCAGAATGCCAAGCAACAAGTTCAGTTTAAAACACTTCCTGAGAAATTTTCTTTGGATAAAGTCAATGGCCCTGTGTCATTGCCTCAGGCCACTAACCTCATTAATCAGTCATTAATCCCCAGAAATTGCCCAGGGCCTCAATTGTTATTGCTTAAACACATTAAATTAGGTTTTGGACAAACAGAGCAAATGAAGGTCAGTATCAGGGAACTGAATTAAGTGAAAATTAAAGAAAATTCTGAGAAGTATATAATAGGTCTGAATCAGTTCAACAGATGCAAGGACTTGCTCACAAGGTCTTCTGCGGTTGATGAGGACAAGGCCAGAAGAGCAGGGAGTTTACCTCTAACTTGAGTGGGCTTTAGGTCAGACATTTAATGCTCTAAACTCATTTCTGGCACACAATCACATCATAAAAGGTGCCTGTAATGTCAAAACACTAAAACCAAGCTAGAGTTGCACAATATTTTTAGTTATCTCAGGGTAAACATGCATTTCAAGTACACTTTTTCACACAGGATTCTACAGATACTTGAAACAATTCTTTCTAGAATTCACAAAGAGTAAAAGTATTTGGGAGCTACCTTTATGATGGATTTTGTTTGCACACATACACAAAAAGCATACTGCTCTTCAACGCTATAAATTATATGCATGCTTCCTTGTAAAATTTGTTGTTTCCTTTCCCCTCTTCATTCCCCTTGCTCCATTATATGTCATTACTTTATTTGTCGTATTTGTCATTACTGTTGTTAGTAAGCATTAAAGCAGTTTTCCTAACCAAGAAACAAAATGTTTACTTGCCATCTTCCTTTAGGTTAGTTTTTTTTTCATGTGCAGCATTGTCAGCTGGGTACACCTAGCCTGTAGAGAACTTCTGCAAAGCTGAATCTTCCACTTCTACAGAAACAGTTGAGGTTGCACCAGTAAGACTATCTTCCCCCTCAGCTCCTGAGGAATTTATACATGATTGTACACCTAAGCAGCATATGGGTTTACAAGGCTTAATGGACCAGAATCAACTCAAATGCAGAGCAAGCATCTAACAGCAAGAAAGCAAAAGTGGTGCACAACATTCATGAACCTAGGCCACATAACACTTTTCTAGCTACAGACTTTATTATATACCTATGTAGCTCATACAGACAGTAACAGAGTAGAACTGCAGCAATTCAGAAGCTGTAAGCATTTATAATAAACTGACATTGCAGAAGTACAAAACATATCATCTCTAGAAAACGTGAATGTCATCATTTTATGGATAATTAAGTAACCAGTGAAATGTGCCAGTTAGTTAATGCCAAATAATTTGGCAAGCAGGACTTAATGAGGCCTTAAACTGGTCGCTTCAGTACATACATGGTAACTAAGACAAAGAGAACTGATTTTCACACACATTCAGTATTTTCCATGTGTTTTGCAGTACAGGTAAACCTTGGTTTTGTATGGCCCTGCTAGAGCCCTTACATGTTACCACTGCAATACCAATAAATCACTTCCTTTACACAAGTAGATCCACTGGCTACCACTACAACATAAGCGAAGATTATGCCAAAAGCTTTGTCATTTTCTCCTAAAGAATGCATTCTTAGTGATACCAGGTTTTCACAGCTTTCCAATGCAGTGCAACAGCACAGGAACTGCATGGGGATTGGTGACACAAAATCTGTATTGCAAAGAACAGCTCTTGCTAGCTTTTATGAGTATCACATGACTGTGCCTGCTATGCAATGTGACAGATAGAGCGGTTTTATCCTCAGTCCTACTTTTTTGTTCTCATCTAAATAATGCAGCAAACAAAGTCCTTAATAGTAAACCAATTTGGCTAATAAAACCCAACATTTTTACGTCTTACTCATAAATTCAGATCTTGAGGACATCACATACTTTATTTCAAATCTATCAGTGTCTATTGAGTTTCTCATTAAACTAATATTATGCATTATATACAGCAACAGAAAACTATATTTTAAAAAAAAACTATGTATATAGCAATGTATTTCAACCTATTTTTATTAATTCATTATTCTGGACAATACAATCACAGCCAAAGTCTGCAGCAGTTTACAGCTCTTCTTTCTGGGAGTGGGGGCTACAGTAAATGAAGACAAGTAAAGGCAGTTGTTACTCTGCCACTACTGCTCTCTAATGCAGATCAGATCAAATAGATACCTATTTTTTCCAGAGAAAACTTATGCCACCTTGTGGAGACGTAGGCATGGACCCCATTTCAGGTTAGGAAACGAAATCGTTTTTTATCTGAAGGTCCAGGGTTGATATAGGCTCTACAAAGTGCCTGCATGTATGAGCGGCTAATATAATTGGTTTGCTATCACCACCCACGTGGGTATCTTCACTTCTTCATTGGTTGTCTTGCTTCTTGCTGTTGTCCCCGCATTGGATACTGGTTCCTCACTTCTTTCTTTCTTCTTGTCTACTTCTCCCTGTAATACTCCCAAAACTTTCCCAGCAACATTCCTCTGCTATCTCAAAGCTTTCCCAGCAACTAGTCTAGCTCAGAAATCCTTTACAACAAGGTTTACACCCACACCACATTGAGCAAAAGCAAGCCAAACACAGCTGACTAACTAGCTGCTCACCTATACCAAGGAAATAGGGAACAGCTATTAAGAGGACCATGCATATCTGTATAGCCAAATCAGCCTCCCTCCTTCTGCAGTCTCTGGACGAGATTTAGAAAGTTATATCCAGAGGTAGCTACTGCTCTGGGACCCCAGCACCAGCCCAATCCTGGGCTTACGCTTTCCTGAGCAGCCACCCAAGAGACACAAGGAGCACTGGAGGGAGTTGCTAGCATCCTCCTATGGCAGTGGAGACAGTCATGGCAATGGAGAAGGTCACTGCAAGTGCAGGTATAGTGGTCTTTTATCACAGAGATAAAAGAGATACTGGGAAATACTTAGAGAGGAACAGGCTGGTCTCCAAGCAAGAGAAGGAAATCTTTCCCCTGTCATTGAAGATCCTCTGAGCACTCCCAGCTCACCTTCCTTACCAAGAATTTCCCTTCGCCAGCAATTTCCAACAGACCATCATGACCAACTGGCCTGTTCCCACGTTCTCACATCACTTCTGAGCTTCACCGATTCCCTCGTGTTCTTCCCACAGACCCTCTGAACTCCTACAAGTCTCTTCATACTCCAAAGCTTCCTCTGCTCCCCAGCTCCACATTTATCTTTCTCTGACCCCTGCCAGACCTAACTTCACCAAAACCTCCCAACACATCTAAAGAAATATTGCACATTTTCTACAGAGAACTGAATGCACAAACTACCTAACGTGTTTTTTCATTCTTTTTTTTTCTTTGAGTAAGTCATAATGATTGAATTAAAAAAAAAAAAGGGGGCAGAAAAATAATACAGAAAAAAAAAACACAAAGAATTTGCCAAGATAAAACCTGCTATATAGTCTTGACTTTCTTTTACACCCTTTTCCAAATACATACTATTGGCCATTCTCAGAGTCAGGAAACTGTCTTAGATACACAATTGGTTTGACATGCCTTTACTGCCATGGTCAAAAACAAGCCGCTGTTTATTAAAATCCAAAAAGACACTCATCTTTCATTTCTTTTTTCTCTGTTCTTCTTTTGCTTGACCGTGTAAGAATTATTAATCCCGTCCATTTGACTTCCAAAGCAGTTGTCATGGAAATTAAGGTGATCTTGCAAACTGCAAACATGGGTTCCCTCTGAGAGCAGGGAGAGAGAGAAACAAGAGGTTTTGTTTGAAAGTGAAACAACAAATTCTGGTTTGAGCTAGACAGCCACATTTCACTCAGTGATAGTCTAAGTCATAACCCAGCAGAAACCATCATATCTTTACTATAGAATTTATCCAAATTTACCTGGCTGATTATATTCTCCTCCCTGTCCAAATATTTTATAACAATCTTAGTATAGTTTGAAATTTCATCAAAGACATTAATTTCTGCTTATTTCAAAAGTGTCATAGCAAATAGAAATGGACTTAAACCCACCTGCCACTTATTCCAAAACTAGAGTGAGAAATGAGGAATTTCAGTATTAAGCAAGCTAGAACTAAGCAAGTGACAAAATAAATTTAAAAACTACTGCAGTGCAGATAGTTTCTGGCACAAGCTTTCTTTCAAAACAATTTTGCCCTCAGAAATGTACTGGTGCAAAATACACTGATCTACTTAGAGCACTTTTCACTCACTTCTTCCCGTGGGGCACCCTCATCTTCAAAGTTTGCAGAGATCTGGATTTTATGAAGTTATAACATGACTACTTTGCTGTCTAGTCTCAATCACAACACTTAAAATACTAATATTATTTAAAATAAACGAACAAAATAAAAGAACATTTAACATTTTAGCTACTTAAGTTTATTTATTGTAAGATTCTCAGCTCTGTAGCATCTCATCACACTTGTAAGATATTTCTATCTTACAAAAATTCAGCTCATACTTTATATTTGTTATAGAAAACAAAAGCTTTTCCTTTCTAAAATTACTGGGTTTTATTTGCTTCTGTTTATTGAAAACCTGCTAGTTACAGACTCAAACCTGCAGTCATTTGCAGCATTAAGCTTTTTGGTTGGTTCTATTTTGCTTTGTTCTTTAAACAAGTCATTAATTGCTGGTAGATATATTTCAAAAAGAAGAGTGGTTTGTCTCCATTTCTGCATAGATGCCACTGCCAAGATTTGAAGGCAGGCACCAGAAGTGGAGCTACTTTGAAAATCAGGACACCTAATTAGTCATGAAAATAAGATCTGGGAACTAAATTTCATATATTTTAGTACCTAAATCTTTAAAACAAACTTCACTAGTATATCATCAAATCCACTTCACATCGAGGTTCTGCTGTCATGATAACAAGGTACTTAGTATTTCCAAAATTATTTGCTTGAGAACCATAAATAAGAACAGGACAAAAAAGAGCTCAGCATCCATATGTTGAACTGCCATCACCTCAAGATTTTAGGACATTAATACCTAGAAGTATAGCTTAGCTTATCAGGCAAGATTTCAAGCAACATATCTCTATATGGAAAAGGAGCACATACACAGTGGATGCTGGAATGTGTTGCTATTTCTTCATCTATACACAGCATTTGAAATGCTTATGACTGTAAAACAGTATTTTGGCCCCTGGGCTATAAACCTCCCCAGCCTAGTCAGGCAGAGCAGAAGCATGAGAAAAACACAGTAAAGAGAGGAGGCCTGACAGCACAGTGTGTTTGGCTCCACTTGTGTGCTGGTTGAAGATTTGACTCTGGAATTTTTCCCCAAAAATGGAAGCTGTACTTCACCCAAGGAAAATATCGTTTGTTCTGCTGGATTTTTCATTTCCTTCCCTTCCAACTATACCTATACAACTAAAGAAATAATAGTTGGAAATATCCAAAATTTGGAAAAAAACAATAAATTATCTGCCAGCCCCCTAGAGCAATTTTCTTCCTTTCCTTCCCTTCCCTTCTTTTCAGTACTGGAAATACTCAAATTGCAGCCTGTAGTTGTAGCCAAGGACACAGTCATGGGAGTTTAATTACAAGCATCTAGTGTCATTTCCCTGACATATAAATAATAAAACATTTGGTACAGTTGCCTACACTTTTCTCTTTTCCTACACTAAATAGAAGTGGGATGTTAACAGAATAGTGAAGTAGATTTATCCTCCTTTCCAATACACAGTGTTCATAATTATATAGCTGTGGGAGGACTGAGACAATACTTGTCACAAATTCTACTTCATCCTTTAAGGATTGCTCAGCAGCTTCTATTTACCCTTTATGAATTGTCGTGGTTTAAGACTTTCAAACTCACGCAATCACTCTCTCACTCACTTCCTCCTCTTTCTTCCCCAGTCCCGGGGAAATGGGAAGGAGAATCGAAAGAATGCAACTCCCACAGGTTGAGATAAGAACA
>JASSUY010000650.1:0-26676 GCA_032466535.1 Forpus xanthops | reverse complement strand
TGCCCATGGCAGGGGGGCTGGAACTAGATGATCTTAAGGTCCTTTCCAACCCTAACTATTCTATGATTCTATGATTTAATCAGTTTGCAGAACTTTTATCTGTTGTATGCAAACAATACCACATTATATTAAGTGCTGACAGTTTATCAGTTTAATTAAAATTAATTTATTTTGACTTTTTAGAAGTTAATTAAAAGGTTAATATAGCAGATATTATTACATCTAATCAAAAGAGTAATGCACATTCCCTTTTTGTATTTTCATTTTAGCTCTTACACAGTTTGCAAAATATTATGACCCAACTCCTGATTTGCCCCTTTTCACTTGTCAAAATGATGAAGGTCAAAATCACGTGCACAGATTCAATATAGATTGTGTTAAAAAGAGATATTTTTATTCAAAGACGTAAAATGACTTTTGAGCTTTGCATAAAAAAGTTATAAATTCATTCTAGTTAATAATTTTTAGAACTATGGAAACATTTTAAATACTTATCTTCTTTTTTTGTTGGTTGAAGTTGTCTATGATGACACCAATGAAAAGGTTCAAGGTAAAGAATGATCCAAATATTATAAAGATGACAAAATAAAGATACATATACAAGTTGTCCTCATACTTAGGTTGATCTTCTACCTGCAAAACATTGTAAATTTTATTAACCATGGGAATACTAAATGTAAAAACACAGTGCATATAAATTATGAGTAGGTATATGCTAACTTAGCTAGAAAATCTTTAAAATGTACTCAGTTATTAAAAAGACTAAACATGTCCATTTCACACAGCATTTGGAGAACTAGAGGTTGAGAGAATATTTGCTCATATGGAATTTTAGACTAAATAAGTATGTTTATATATGTGTGTATACACAAAGTTCCTTGTATAGAAGAACTGATGTGGGACTGGGAATAGTCATTAATACTTAAAATATTAACAGCACAAATCTAAATATTTTATATTATGTTCAGTATATTTTGATGTAACAGATTTTACTGTTGCCTAAATTTCCCTGGAATTCTTTTGGGTTTACATGATTTAGTTCTGTAGCCAAGTTAAAATTCTAATTCCTAGAAAACAGATGTTCTTCAAAATTAGAATCTAATTGCACCCCAACACATAGATAAAGGAAGTGCTCAGACCCAAATAAACAATGACATGTAGTTGCATATTGTAAAACGAGATTAATATATTCAATATGTAATAATTACATTATATAATCTTAAATTAATTAATACTCAAGATTACCAAAAGAAGTGGTTAAAAATCCTCTTCTTCTTTTTAAACATTAGCTTTTTAAAAAAGACCCATTGAGTTAATTTATCTTATTTGCCTAAAGAGAAAGAAGTACAATAAATTCTTTCCACTGCAAATTCAAAGATACATGAAATTAGATAAAAGTTCCTTTCTAGACTAAATGTATCTAGAATAATAAGTACTGGTGCTGATTATAATTCTTAATGTTATTGTATGTGTCGTTTAAATTCTATTCTCAGAATACGGCCAACAGATGATATTTGAGTCTTTCACTTACGTCTCGTGAATCAACAGCAGCATACATAATATCCATCCATCCTTTGAAAGTAGCCTAGAAATAAAACACATTTGCTTGTCTTTTCTATGAAAATTCATAATGTGGAAAATAACTAGGTCACATCATTTGGGCCTTAACTTTTAGTAAAATAATATCTAAAAATATAAACCACATTTAATAACAAAGGTATATTTTTATAATAATACTATTTTTTTTCAGTTACTAAAAGTCTCTGAAGGTCTCAGCAGGGGCAAAGTGTGTTTGGAGCTGCAGATTCTTGTTTTGCAGATTAAGAATGGTAGATTTGGATAGACATTGATGCTGGAGCTGTTCAAGTAAAATTTAAGAGAACCATTTATGCTGACAAAAATTTTATCAAGTGCACAGTATGTATTGATGGTGCCAGCAATGCAACTCCTGAACAGATGTGAACACCCATCTGAATGATTTTGCTATGGCGAAACTACCATGGTATTTTTAAAAATGTTTTAATCCCACATAACTAAAAGGAATAGACTGTTAAAACTATATATATATATGTATATACATATATGTATGTACATATATATATATGTGTGTATATATACACACACATTGTTTCTTGAGGAATAAGGTTTTCAGAAGACCAAAAAGTGAATGGTGAAAGAACTGAAGAGGTCACATGATACATGCTCAAGGATCCTTTAATTTCTGCAGGAAAAGTAAAGGGTAGAAGGGAATGTTTGAAAAAGAAAAGAATCAGAACAAAGAGAATGAAATAGAAGAATGAAAGTTTCACAGAAGTGATGTAGTAATTAAAGACCAACACTGTCTGCATGAATGACACAGATGACATTCAGACAGTTTCAAGAGACTAAAAATTTTCATTGTACGTCTTCAGAGTCAAGTATTGGTAATAAGATGGTTTACTCTCTAGTGCAAGTGTAGCAATGAGGTCTGGTCAGAGAATTAGGATCATCATTCAGTACTACTACTCAGCACATGAGAGTGTTGACTTTATAGAATTTGAATATGTAGCAGTAATTAATAGAATATGCCATGCAATACAATAACATCTAATACTTCACAAGAACAATATCATAATTAACATAAGTATATTATAATGATTCTTTAACAAGCATTAATGGAATATAGTAGTGATAAATAATTTGTATTTTTTTCCATAAAAATATTTTACATTTTCCTGGTTTAGCCATTGTTTAATGTCTTTGTAGTTTCATGTACTTAACGAAATACATTTATTTTAGTAGCAAGTACTGCTTATCTGCTAACATAAAGAGAAAGTGTTATATGATTAATCAGACCCAATACTCAAGTAGGATATGTCAATCAGTAACTAACCATATTCTTCCCATGGACAACTTCTACTTCTCTTAAAGGATTTCAGATCTCTTACACAAGCATTAGGATAATAAAGAATTGGCTTCAAGGTACATGAAACATTGGGTGCCCTAATCTCAGATCCTGCATTATTTATTATTTCTTTCCCCATACCCACTTCCAGTTCTGAAAAATCAAGGCTCTAGTAAACAAATATCTTCACCAGAGACACTGTTTTTTTATTTTTGCCATCTAATTATATACTGGTTCCTTAGATTAGCATAAACACGAAGGAAAATCCATTTTACCTTGATCACACTGTTGACAAAAGAAAAATCATTTCATAGTGCCAAAGTTCCTGGATTAATGGATTTTGATTCTGAAAGAATTTTGCTGTGGACATGTAATGATCACAGAATCACCAAATAATTAGGGTTGGAAGCGACCTCTGGAATGTAAGAGGCATTGGCAGTAATTTCTCACTTCAGACCAGTTAGTTGTCTGCCCTCTTAAGCTGCTGTCTGTCCTCCTGTCTTAAGAGGTAACAGATCTCATAAAGGAGGGCAGAGACCTTTTTAATAATTACAGAGACTTCTGAGTCTTGCCCACCATGGCAAGACACATGAAATACATTCCTGAAGTTTATACTGTGCAGCACTAAAAATATTCTTGTACCTTTTACATTTATTATTTTCACATTATTATCATCATGATGAGACTGTGTTCCCTAGCTTTGAAATGGAAAGTTACTTTGCTATCATTAATACAAAAAATATAGGTAACAATGCAGTAGAATTATATAAGCTGTTCGTCATCGCTATGAAGAAATTCTTCTATTCCTTAACAGTCTTAACTTGCCTATTTTTTGTAGACTTCTTTAAAAAAAGCAAAAGAAATTATATAAATTTACTTACTACTTGAAGAAGAGCAAGATATCCAGCTCCTACATTATCAAAGTTAACTTTCACATTTTTCCATCGGGCACTTTGATTGTTTTTTATGAGTTCCTCACACTGAGTATAATTGTTGACATCACTGACATCAAACATCTCACCAGTTGTGGTGTTGACACAGTGATAGAATTTGCCAGCAAACAGATTTACTCCCATGATGCTGAAGATGAGCCAGAATATAAGACAAACCAGCAATACATTCATGATAGATGGAATTGCTCCTACAAGGGCATTTACAACCACCTAGTGTACAAATTAGACAAAATAGCCACTTAGTTTGTGAGCAGAAAAATAAAAATACTTTAAAAATGTTTAAACAGTATTAATATGGAATGGACAGCTGAAATGCTACATTAAAATTTATGGGGAAAAGTTACTTAAGATTTAATAAAAACACTAAATGACATTGCAAAAAGCAAGAAATAAAATAATATGCAAACCAATACAATGCAAAAGTCTGAAAAAAATCAAAAAGCAAATGAAAACCTGTTAGTAGCAAGATGGATTCTTAGAATTTGTGTGCTCTAGAGAAAAAGAGAGAAATAAATGTTAAATTCCAACAATACAAATCAAAATCTATGAATAGAAAATAAACCAGAAAAAGATCAAAGAATGATGGTGTGGGAGACTCAATAAAATGTCTAAGTGTAAAACTATCATTATGAATTATTTTATTCTTGGAAACTCTATGTATATATTGGCAGCAGTGTATTTTACCATCTACGTACAATATAACATAATTAAGCATATGTAACTTAGTTTTTATTAACAGCATCTGCTGTAAGTCTCAGGTTTAAATTGCCTGGCTCAGTATAGTTGCTCTTACACCTACACTTTTTTTAATTGGTTGTATTTAATATAGTTGAGCTGATCTATAAGGGTAAGGGCAGTAAAGGATGAAATCCCTCTTACTTCTTGTGATTGAACTAAAAGAAAGCTGCAGATAATCACATGATAATTTCCTACCAAATCAGTAGAGGCTGCAGTAGTTTTTTGTATATTGTTTTGCAAATAGCAGTGTTTTTTGGTATACTAATTTGACTGGAAGTTGTCTAATATCAATAGAGGTTTTGCCTATTTATTAGATAGAGACGTGTGTGTTTGCAATGCAGGTCACCCCCTACACTGGCTACTGTGGCCAGGTCTAGAATATCTCAGCCTCAACCCAGGCAGAAACTATACTATTTCTCTGGAAACTCAAGACCCATGACCAAACTGTGAATTTGCATTGCAGCACCTGGGTGTTTTCAGGTGAAAGATTAAAAGGAAATTTCTTAGTAACATTACCATATTAAATTTTTATGCATCGATTTTCCCAGGAAATAGCATAGTCTGCATTTTCAGCAGATAGCTTGCAATAGTTTGGGGGGGAGTGGATTTTTTTTTTTTTTTATCAGATCAGCAGAATATGAAGATAATAATTTCCTCAACAGGAAGGATTTAAGCTGTGTAGGAGGAGAGGTAAGATGGCAGCAGATGCATTCATATGAAATAAAGGACACTAGCTGAGAAAATTATTTCCCATCTCTCCTTTTCTGTACTTCCAACCTCACAGTTATCAGAGAACCTTTCCCTAATACTACAGCGTTTATTACGGGACTTTTTTTCCCCAGGCAGGTAGACAGGGAGCCACAGGGAGGCTGTAGTTTCTGGTGTGTCATTGTTGTCAGTTTCTTCACCTTTTGTTTTGTTTTGTTTTGCTTTGCTTTATTTTGTTTTGTTTTCCATCTAATCCTATTCCACTGCAAACTGGGAGAGAAGAGAATTGAGGTACAGAAACGTGTAACACAAAGTTCCCAGCTAAACTGGAGGAGAAACCTCAGATCCTCTGTCTTAAAATTTCTCATGTCTTTTTACTTTTCTGTAGAGATCTACAAATCAATGGAAAGTACAACAATTAGCAGGCAAATTTAATGAGCTCAAAGTCTCATCTCCAAGTGTAAGGTGTACACATCTTGTGTATAAGGAAATGTTGGGAGGCTTTTTCCATACATTTTTTCATGCATTCTCATTCTGGAGTTCTTTGCAGAAGGCATGAGGGTCAAACTTCTACATTACTTTTTGCTTTTTGTGCACATGTATTCATTCAGACTTAGTCATTTTATCTCACCCTCATTCCTTCAAATCGTGACAAGGCTCTTAAAGGTCTTAAAGCTCGTAATGTCCGAAGCGATTTAATGGCACCAAGTTCGGAATAGCCCAAAGCATTGGCTATTAAACTAACTAATGAGACCTGTAAAAAAACACAGAAAAAAAATATTATTATGAAATTTGTTCTACACTGTTAAAAAACATAGAGGTTCAATCAACAGAAATATCAACAGTGACACCATTCTTGCTTATAGTGACATTGGAGGCCAGATCCCACTATTTTCATACTTGCTGGAAGGTCAACAGGTCCTATAAAGGCGTGTTTGAAAAAGGAATATAAACTGTTAAATGCCTGTTATAACTAGGTAGAATTTAAGTCAGGTGGAAGCTCACTGTTGGTGAAGAATATAATTTTTAGTAGTACTTAAAGACAAAATAGCCACACTTTCAGTAACTTCATTAAGGTTCAACCTTTCAAGCAATTTTAAATTCTGAATACATTATGATAGTTTATTAACTACTGAAAATATTATTAATATCTATAATCACTAATAGTATGCTAAATAATTTACTGGTTCATTAGCTTTTGTTATAAATACTAATTCTAAGTCACTCAGTTCATAGCCACAATAACCAGGGTATCTATGAAATATATTGACAGAGCATTTACTTTCTCACTTGCCTGCCAACTCTTTTATTTTTTCTCTCCCTTCTAAATATAGGGAAATATTATGGGATATATGTTAACAGATGCTGGCATTATAACAGTAAGTTCTTTGTTATCAACAACAGTAGTGAGCTCTGTTTATATTACTGGGATTTTATTACAAGATAATCTACTTTAGGAAAGAGTAATTAATTTGTTTCTCAAATGGAATGGTATTTTAAACAGTGTTTAAATTTATTTCAATTTAATGTAATTTACTTTGAGCAGTTTTGAAGACAGGAGTAGGGAAATGCACCCTACTTATTTTATTCAGTTCTACCACCAAAATCATAAATGAAAATATTTCAGTTCTTGAGAAAATCCTTCAAATATTCATTGCAAAATACCTGAGTGTAGAGCTTTTCAAATAATTTGCTTAACAAAAATAGACATTGATTGATAATGGTGGTAAGATTTTGCCCATTAGATGAAAACTCAGTTTCCTATGTTACTTGTATCCATAAAGAACAATTAGGTAAAACAGAAACACACGAGTTACAAAATGATGTCTCAAAAGGACAATTTGAGAGCAGATAGAAATTGATTATTCATTATTCTGACAGTATGTGTAATAGTCTAACAAAAATTGTGCTTTAGTGAATTCATGTCACTGTAACTTTTAACTGGATTACATATAAGGATGTAATTCTTTTTATCAAAGGAAAGGCTTATTGCCATAATGGAAAAGTTTAAAGGAACTTGCTATGATTTGCAAGCATATTAAGAAGAAAATCTTATTGACATTCTATAGCTTGTAACTTGTCTGCTCACAGCCAAGAGATAACATTACTGTTTCTGCCATTACATTAATTACTGTCACTGATATTAATAATTGTCATTCATACAATTTATTTGTCCTGTGATTCTACAATGAGAGAGGGTGTCCTGGGTTCAGCAGTAACAGACATTTTTCTCTGTTCAGCTAGTGGAGTGCTGTGTTTTTGACTTTCAGCCTGGGAAGAGCGCTGATAGCACTGGTGTTTTTAGTTGCTGCTCAGTAGTGTTTAGTCTGACCAAGGACTTTCTGAGTCTCATACTCTGCCAGGGAGGAGGGGAAGCTGGGAGAAAGCAGAGGCAGGACACTTGACCCAAACTGACGAAAGAGGTATTCCATGCCACAGCATGTCATGCCCACTATATAAAGTGGGGGCAGTTACCCAGAAGGGTGAGATCACTGCTCAGGTCGGGCTGAGTATCAGTTGGCGGGTGGTGAGCAGTTGTATTCTCACCCCTTGTTATTTCCCTTATCATTATTATTATTGGTGGCAGCAGCAGTGGTTTGTGTTACACCTTAGTTACTGGACTGTTCTTATCTCAACCTGTGGGAGTTACATTCTTTGGATTTTCTTCCCCATCCCTCTGGGATGGGAGTGAGCTAACGTCTGCATGGTTCTGAATTGCAGTCTGGGCTTAAACCACAACAGTTCTTTTGGCACCCAACACGAGGCTCGAAGAGTTGAATAACGATGGATCTGACTGGAGTGTGACTAACCATATTTGTGATAAGCATTCATTTTTTCGGATTAATAGTCACTCATCGCAATGCTGATTTATTGACTCTCAAAGTTGCTGCTCTTGATCTCATAGTTTCAGCATGTCGTTCCTTACTTAGAGACAGTATTTGCTGTGTTAGTATGTATCAGCTGGGGGCCTTGAGCCAAGGTTCTTTTTTCATTATACTTCATGGTAATGACTTGTAACACTATAGAATCATTAATCATGAAACGGATCTGGCTTGCATTCCCAGTGTGGGGACCACTTCTATACTTTGGGAGGTACATGACAGAAGTGTTTAGCAATTACACATCTTTTTTCCCCTCCTTGGGTGATCAGCTTATGAGGGATACATTTCCACACATCCTAGTGGCAAGTACAGCAGCTACTCAAACTCCGACTGCAGCAGACAATGCAGCTACTCCAGTTCCAAGCACAGCAGCTACACCAGCCTCAATAACAAGTACAGCAGTGTCATTTGCGAGTTCTGAAAATTTTGAATGGGCTGAGTGTCAGTCAGCGGGTGATGAGCAGTTGTATCCTCTTGTTATTTCCCTTATCATTATTATTATTAGTGGTAGCAGTAGTGCTTTTGTGTTATACCTTAGTTACTGGACTGTCTTATCTCAACTCGTGGGAGTTACACTCTTTGGATTCTCCACCCCATCCCTCTGGGAACAGGGGGAGGAAAGGGGGGAGTGAGCTAATGACTGCATGGTTCTGGGTTGCCCATTGGGCTTAAGCCATGACAGAGGGTTGGTTTTTTTTTTTTTGTTTTTTTTTTTAATATTCCAGAGATAACAAGACATTGAATTCTCAGTATTATTAATAGAATGTTCATCATGATTCACTCACATCAACAAGACACCCAGACATTTGGTATAATATCTTTACCTTTGGCTTGAAGACAACACATTTTATGGATTAAAATACATGCAGATACAGTAATTTAAAAAAAAAAATTCGAAGCAATTCAAATTTTATTCATCTCCTAAAACTGGTGTGTTGTATGTCCACATTTTTGTGTATGGATCTAATTTTGTAAGATTTTTACTCTATATGAATTCTGTGCTACTCGGTATGGTAGCTTATGTATGTGATTTGATTACAGCTCCTCAATTCCAGCACTGCTTATCATACCTTTCACACAGTTTAAGTGTTTATGTATTACACTTAACTAGGGATAAAAATAAACTGCAAAATGTAGGAGAAAAATAATAAACAAACCACACCCCCCAAAAAAAAACAACCAAAATCAACCAACCAACTGAAAAAAGAAAAAACCTAAAGATTTTTCTTTCTGTTGAGAAGTTAATGCTTTTTCTTGTTTGTTGAAAGATAGACACTGTATTATTGGTTTTCCAGGTAAGCATTTTTGACACTCTCAGAGACAGGATACTGGACCCAGTGTAGCCTTTCTTATGCCTTATGTAGCCTTTCTTATGTTCTGGTCATATATTAAATAATATATATTTTCAATATGTACTTGGTGAACAACTCTTGATTTATGTTATTTTATTGGCAAGTATTCAAAATTAATTTGGTTTAGATGCATAATTGCAAGCTATGATTCTGTTCCCTAACTCACAGAACAAGAGCACTAGGTTTCATACATGCATCATCTGAATATGCATTTGAATTAATTAACTAATTTCATTAATTTTTGGATTATCTAATGTTACCATAACGCACAATGTTAAGATACACATAAAGACTTATAAGACTATCTAGGAAGACAAAGTGACATCTCTTTCTGTATCTGGCCCCCCAACACACCAATACGCTCATCGTGTTTCTTCTAATTTTGATTATGAAATTGTCAAGGCAGCAGTTGCCCCTTACTCTGTGCATACAGCATTTAGCACATTAGTATAACGTAACCCTGATCTTTTCCAGCACGTTGCTGCTGAGTTATTTATTCTGAAAAACTAATAAAAAGGTCAATAGCATGGTTGAATTAAATTAACTGTTTTAACAAAAAGCACGAAAAGGTTTTAGCTATACAAAGAAATATTATATAAGCCATCAACATGACCAATTTTCATGTACTATACAATAAGTCAAATTGGAGGATTTTCTTGCTACATTTAAATGTTCAAAAATTATACCCACAGGAATTTTCTCAGCCATGAGCAATTTCAGGATGGTCAAAGTTTTCCTTCCACTTATGCATTCATTACTGCCCCACAGTATTTGACAAATACATGTTTTGTTTTAAATATTATTTCCATTTCATTCAAGTACAATTTATTAACATAATAATTTAGAAATAGTGTATACCAAAATATAGGACTAGCTTATAAAGTTTAAAAATGCACAGCATAAACTGTATCTACTTAACACTAAGATTACATATCCTAGCAGAAAACTACACAAACAAATTTAATAACTGACAAACTCATAGGGTCTTCCCAGATTCCATCTCCTAGCTTTGTATGTGGCAGAGACAACTTAGGCTCATTAAAGCTGTACATCAAAACTTAAACATAATAAACTTATGACAGATGGCTTCTAGAAAAAGGAGTAAGAGCAAAACCCAAGGCACAAAACACGTTCCATAGCATTTAGTTGTACTGTGTTAAGATATTGCTGTCTCTAGCCTTTACAGGATATCTCTGCCAGAATTGGTCTCCCCTAAAAAAGTAAGTATGTTCCTGCCTGTCAGCTGCTTGACCAAAATTCAGTCTCCTCACTTAAAACTCTGATCTAATTTACCAGATTGTGGTTTTGGAGAGATAAGGCACTCCATGCAAATATCGGCTCCTTGCTGCAGATACTGTTCGTTCTGTCATAGGAGTGGGGCATAGAGATGGCATGATAAGTTCAAACACTGAGGTAGCCAGATGTACCAAGAGTCATTTGTCATGGCTGTAAACTGACAGCTGAAAATTGCCATTTCTTTATGTATTTATTAAAACTAATTTGGTCAAAATCACAGAGAGTAACTGTGGTTATTTCTCACAGTGAGGGAGTTAGGTATATAAGATATTAAAGCTCAAAGCCGTGAAGGACTATCATTGTTTACTCTTGAATACTTAGATGGTGGAATTAAACAATTTTATTAACTTGAGTCACTTCTAATGAAGAAGGGCTCGCTGATGTTCTCACTGGGAGAATGTCGTTGAATCATACCTGTTTAAGCTGCCTGTTAAAGCAGTGTAGGTTCTCTGCTTTTCTCTAGAAAGATAACATGAGTTAATGTATTTCTTTTTAAGTGCTGCCTGTTGGTGTTGAGGGAAATGCTACATTAGCCTTAGGCACATTCTTTACCACTTTCTGGAACACTGAATATAATGCTTCAAAAGTAGAAGGTTCCAATCTCTTTTAGTCATGATTTTATTTATAAAATTAAAAAGTTATGGGTAAAATATTAGCAAAATGAGCTGCTTTACTTACAGCGATGTTTTTAATAAGTTTGAGAACCTGCTCAGGTAACAGCATCTCTAAGGCTAAACTATTATTAAGAGGAACATGTCTTAGAATAATCTGTTTAGCTTTATGTTACCAAAAGAATAATTAAAACATGAGCTGTAGTTTATCTGACAGTCTTAACATCACCTTGGAAAGGAGCATCTCTTCTGTATTAACATCCTCTTAAGGAAACTGTTCCAGCGTAGATCTTCAGGACTGAGATAGAGATTAACAGCATAACAAAACTAACTTGGGCAGTTTAAAAAGCTGAGGTCTTCCATTTTGAGTTATGGGCCAATCTAAATAGGTGTTTTTCTCTCTGGAAGTCAAAAATCTGATACATTTTTATATTTTTAACAAATAAATATTTATGGAACCAGGATTTATGCAAAATTCCCAATTAATACAGTACTTAGGGCAGAAATAACTATAAAGCCACAATTGCCCTGAAATGCCATCTTTCAGTTCCATGCTGTGGACATGTATAACCAATGAACTGGGTCACATAATGTGTGAAGGCAAGAGACCAAAATATTCTGGGAGTAAAACCAGCTTAGATCTCTATGCAAGGCTTTGCACAGAAGTGTATCACAGCTGGGAAGGCAGCCAAGAAACCTTGTATTCTCTTCTGTCATAAACCCTGCCAAGTCACAGCCATTTTAACTATTGCAGATTGGCAGCCCCTTAAAGCTAATTAATTTTTAGACCAGATAGCCACTGTGTTTCTGTTTTACTGAAAATGATAGCAGAATAGTTTTGTGGGACAAAGTACAGAGAAAAAAGATGAAATCTGGACCAAATGTATTGTTTCACTTGCAAATGTGCAGTGTTTGTAAGAGAAAACTTTCACAATGAAATGTCTTATTTGCTAAGGAATAAGGTAGAATAACCAGAGTTCATTAAAAATAGTGTATTTCAAAATTAGGCTTTGTCCTCATAAAATCTGAAGTTTGATACACCCTGGGTACGAAATTATTAGCCATGAGGAATGAACAAACTGATGGTCAGCCATCCTATTCCTTCTGGCATGTAAAACTACTTTAAATAATACATCCAGATCACTGTAGGCTATTACTAAGGCAGTAAGACAATATGAATTATTTTTGCATGTTTGTAATACTGCTTGGTAGTAAACAGTTTTACAACATAAAGGACTTAACTACAGTGAATTTTACAATATTAAAGTCTGTGTACTTACATCAACAATCAGAAAGTCCAGCCAGCACCAGGCATTAGTAAAATATATTTGAAAACCATATGCTACCCATTTTAAAAGCATTTCTAAAATGAAAATATACGTAAAAACTTTGTCAGCATATTCCAGCATGGTCTTGATAGTTTTGCGCTGTTCAATATATATATCTTCAAAAGCCTATGAAAAAGATATATTCAGGGATTACTAATGTTTCACAGAATACATATCATAAAAATAAGATAATTTTCCCTCTTGTTCTTCTTCATATTTCCCATTTGTAACCATGCTACAAATTGGAGCAATTTGCCCTGTCTGAAGTTGGATATATATATATGTATATATACTATTTTAGTAATGAATGAAGAAATAACTCAGAGCACAAATTTTCATCCAGTGTGGTATTAAGAAACTTTCACATACACACACAATCCCCCCTATTCTTATAAAAAATCTGTTCCAGATATGTACATTTCATTCTAGAAAACAATTAGATTACATTTCTATCCTCCATCAATCAAACTTATGTCTAGCAGACAAACTAAAGAGCAATATATTTGCTAGAATGTACACTTTGGTACTGTAGCAAATGTTAAGGAAAGCTGGAGAGGAGAGTAATGTAAATCTCGTTGGAAAGAGGCTGTTAGGTTTAATTTGTTGTCATACTCTTCCCTATCTTCTGCCTTCAAAAAGGAACAGAATGAAGTAATTATTTCTTTTTTTAATTTGTTTGGTCTTTCATAAGAAGAATCCAAGAAGTGGCTGAGCCTGGAAGGAATTAAGAGCTTAAAATATAGCTATATATTCGGTTTACAATGATCCTTTGTACTCAAATCTCTTGACAAACATGATGAAAATTCACAGGCAATTTAAATCTTGAGTAGCTATGCTGGCTTAAATGAAACTTTGCCAGCTTTACAATGGTAAATCAAAAGTATCACTAAAAAAGTGTATGTGAAAGTTTTCAAAGTTTTCAAGTTTGGGCCAAATTTCATTCTATCCAGAAATGATGGAATGTGGGGAGTTTTATTCAGCTCCAAGTAAAACAAGTCTTTCTGAAGCAAATCTGAATTTTGCTGTTGCTTAAGGAAATATGTAAAT
Source organism: Forpus xanthops (assembly GCA_032466535.1). Lineage (NCBI taxonomy): Eukaryota > Metazoa > Chordata > Aves > Psittaciformes > Psittacidae > Forpus > Forpus xanthops. The sequence goes on along the minus strand of JASSUY010000650.1, from coordinate 12,877 downwards.
ATTTCAGCATCTGCGTTGTTTTTTCTACTTACTAGTGCGCCGCTGCTGAGAAGAATCATGAAGACAATGAAAGTCTCAAACCAGTTGTGCTCAACTATGCTGTAGCAGGTTTTTCTAAGGTTCCACCAAATTTTTCCTTTGCCATCCTCTATACTTACTTGACAGCATGGAAATTTTTTCACACAACCTGCATTTGATTAAGAAACATTAAGATCCAAAAGCAAATTATTTCAAAGTCAATATTTACTGTGGTATCAACATTGTTAGAAGTGTTAACAAATTTTATAATTTTCTAAATTAAACACTGGAATCTTCTTTATAGGATGCTGAATATTGGAATTTAGATAAGTAATTTGAAGAGAAACCAGGCAAAAATGAACATACAGTATGAGTAAACAATCAAAATAAACCTACTGATATTTTTGACTGTTGGCATGTAAACTGTTCCATTTATTGATGGATTATCATAAAAATGAATTTGTTCCAAATTTCAAGGGCCCTTCCAAGTCAGTGCAAAGTGTTTTAAAAGTAGAAAAGTCATAAAGTTTCTTAGTTACAATATGTACACAGTGGCCAGGCAGATAAAGTTACTCAAAGCCTAGGGAAACTGTGTTTTGATTTTCATCTGATTTCCACCATTCTATGTTATTTTCTTTTGATTGTTGAGGTCATGAAGTTCCACCAGATTTGAAAGACCCAGGAACTTGATTATGCCTAGTAATAATGCCATTTTACTAATACATCTCTTAAAGCAGTTATTCTACAACCTTCTGTAAAACAGGCTTCTGGTTCAAGAGCTTCTTCACTTTCAATTTCTGCTTGCTCGCCCTCTCCAGGAGGAGCAATATCAACTGTGCTGCCTTCTGATGAACTGGATGCATTTAGTTTCTGCAAATAAAGTTCCACAGAACAATTTTTTCTCATTAGATACATATTCTGTAAAAGAGTATACTGAATCAAATCATGCCAGTCTGACTTTTGAAGAACCCTAGATTTATACTTATAAATGTGCATCACCATAAAAACCATAGCAATGACATGTATTGTATAGTTCTACTTCCCAATTTATTTCCTCATAGGGAACAATTAAATATAACTTGTCTACTAACCTGGTCCACGTATAAGACTTCTGAAGTATTCTCAGCAGTATTAAAACTGGAGAGCTTGCATGTACCACACTCTCGAGTTATTTCACTGTATTGGATTACACTGAAAATGTGTCTTAATTTTCCCAGCGAATGAACTAATAGAAAGCTCCACATATATCCTCATGTCCTCTACAGATGGTGTTTTCATAAACATACACCATATCTGGATTAAAAATTTGTAAATTTAATGGCATTTAATGGCAAATTTCTGCACAATTTAATTTTTGCAGAAAGCACAAATTACCAGATCCTAAACACCATCTTTGCATTCCAGTCTTCTGTGCATACTGAGAGACCCCTGAGGTCCTTTCCACAAATCCTTTCCATCCTGAATTTTTCTATCATTCTACTACTTTTGTGTTCAGTAAAATACTACATTCCTTACTACAGTAAAAGCTTAGTTAGATAAAGCAACTGAAATTAGGTAACTTTTTACCAAGTACATTGAAGTTTGGATCAGGTCAAGCTGTTTGTCAGACATGTAAGACTGCCCATAATTTTGTCCTTTTAAGAAAGCATATTTTGAAAGGACAAACTTGCCAAAGATGCACACAACTAATTCAATAATCAGACATAGAGTTTTAAGTTGTATTTAGTTGTCAATACTGTGTGTCCTTACTCACTTCCATCCGAACGACATTTTTTTTACTGTGAAATAAGTCTTGTAATCAGAAAGCAACATTAAAAAAAAACATACCAGTGGAATATTTCTGTTTTATACCACGTAGCATTAATACATAGCAATTTTGAGGGGGATGGAGAAGACAGCTCTAACTAAATAGTTCAAATGGTGCAGACATCGATGTAATAAAAAGGTACTTGGTCACAAACTCAATTTATTGTTTCAGCTAAGCAGATCTGGCCATGCCCTTTGACCTATATGAAGACTTCTGTATAAAATTTTTTTGAGGGAATGCGTATTACAAGTTACTTCTCACATTCAGTTTTCAAAATAGTGACCTTTATAATATATATAAATACTGCTCAGATGATTGAATGATTTTGCAACAAATAATAAAGACTAACTCTTTATATAGGCATTTCCATGTATTCTCTTCTTCAGCGACACTGCTGCAATTTAAAGCTACTTATATAATTCTTCAGCCCCTTCAGGAAAATGCATCAGGAAATAAGGGCTTTTTTTCTGCCAGAAATTTGATAAATGTCACATATATCTTCATATAGTTTGGTAAGCAATTCTTTCCTATATTTAGCTCTTACATGACATGAATGAAGTTTAAAAAGATATTAATGTTGGGTGATGGATAATGTCAGGGTTGTTTCAAGAAGCTGCCCTTCACACACATGTGCAAATGCAATCATTACAGGGTCACTCACACTCAGACTGCATGGCTGTTACTGCATCGTGACCAAAAACAAAGGACCTGTTGCATAATAGAAAAGATTTCTGACAAGCACACAGGTATGAGTTTGAAACACATTCTTTCTCTTCTTAAATATTGTGATCTGTCATACATGGAAAATCATGCTGACAAATGTGAAAAGATTTGGACAAATATATTGAGATTTGGATGCTGGTTAATTTTTGCTTAGTAAACTTTTAAAAAATCATGTTTTCTTTTTTCATTCTGATCTTCCTTTATAATTTCTAGAACTTGTGTAAGTAAAATAATTACAGCCATATTGCCTCTAAATGGCATCTTTTTATTACTGGTCATGGAGATCAATAAGTCTGAAATAAAGTATCATGTACTTCCCATTGTGCAATTATTTTAAACTTTGCTTTCTGTATTACATTTACAGAGCAAAATACACATTAATGTACACTGTATTAAGCATTATTAGCACATCATCTTATACACACATAAGGCTCTCTTTTATAAAGGAAGTAAGATTTGTGAATTAAGTTTATTGTTATATATCACTGTAATACAAAGAAATAAGTTTTAAACTTGTCACTGAAATTATAGGCAGTTTGTTCATTAAATAAAACCCAAATATTGTGAAAATAATAATCTGTCACATCCAAGTTAGGAAAATTAAAGCTAGTTCATGGCCTGATCCATCATCATCATTAAATCAATTACTGACTTAATAGTAGCAGGATAGAGGTTCATAGTAGGCATCAATTATTAATCTACATAAGTGCCAATTACAGAATTAAAAGGCACTCAATATTTTAACTGCATCTTCCCATGTAAACTCTCTTGCAGGTAGTCCTGTCATCATAGTTACTTAAAAAAAGGGATAGAAATACAGTTTATAATCGCTACAAAAAAAAAACTTGCTACAATTCTCTTCATTTTTCCCATAAAGCTTTCTATTCACTTTTTTCCAAATAATTTTAAACAACCATTTTATGAAAAGAAACTCATTAAGTTAATAAAACTCCTCTTTGCTTCAATACCCAATATTAGAAAAGAATCATTACATTTTAAATAAGGTGACTTTAATGGTGGTTTCTTTTCTAGCAATAAAACCAATAAAGCTCATTGGAAACTCAGTATACATCATGGATTAACACAGTCTTCTTTTCTCCTCATAAATGTGATTATCAGCCCCTTGAACATGCCATGCCCTATAAATACTTATTTGCGACTTCAGTGACATCACATTTTCCTCTACAAGGATACATTTGAAAGCAATTGCTTATGATGCAGCATTCTCAAGGCCTGAATCAGCAAAACAACATGCTTGACTACAGCAGAAGCCTGAGCAATATTGTGGAAACCACACACAAAAATAAAATAGAAAATAAGACTACCTCAGTGGGATTTTTATTGTTTTTTTTGTTGTTTGTTTTTTTTTTCTTCGTAAAATAGTATTCTGTATAAATATTATTGCATAGGACATTAAACAAAAAAAACAAACAAACAAACACAAAAAAGCTTCATCACCAACCCAAATACTTGGTTAATATATGTATAATCAGCTTCCATTCTGTCCTTTCAGACCAGAGCATCTCTTTTAGCTTCGATCATTAAAACAAGCTTTGACCAACAGCATGTTAATGTGCCCGTTTACAGGAAAATGCATTCACCTAAGACCTGGTCTTGCTCTCATTTGATTTTATTTTAGATTTCAATAAGAGCAAGAGCAGGATACTAAAATATTAAGCTTTACAAATGGCTTCATGATTCAAGTGACAGTAAAATAAAGGGATTCAGCCATTACAAATTGCCTTTAGTAATTCAGCCATGGGGTTTTATCCTTTGAGTCTTGGAAGCTGCACTGTAATTGAGTGATGAAATATAAAATAATGGGGATCAATGATTCCAAACTGATTCTAAACTGACTTTCAATCTCAGATGTTATGATATTTGACTTCTATATAATATTAAGGAAGCCACTGTAAAAATCTATTTCAAGTTTTATTTAATGTTCAAAGCATATCTTGGTTTAAAATTTAATCAGTAAAATCTGTAAATTTTCATAATAAACATCAATATTAATTTCTTTTGGCATCTCTGGAAAATTTATATTACAGTATAGTATAAGTAGATCATACTAAACTGTAATCAATAGCACAAAATTAGCTGTTTGGTTATCCTTTTGAAGCCAGTGAGCCTCTGCCTGAAGGAAACAGCTTTGCATTTTGCTGTAGGACTGAAAACTCAATCCCAGTGAAATTTGGACACCTAGTTCTGCTAGGATAGTTTGGGCTCCTTAGTTTCATGCAATATTTGTTGTCCTTGTTCTTGAAAGCTCTGCCAGTTACGCATCATGGAGATTTTACTTGACTGTAATTAAAAAAAACAAATACTAAACCAAAATTCCCCAAAACCTAGGGTTAATATACATGGAGTTTTATAAAAAATTATGCTGGCTACTCCATAGTCTTTCTAATCTACACAAAGTGAAGTCCTCTAACTCAGTCACAGACTGCTATCATGAAACATCACTGTTTATGACGGAGTTTAAAATATAGGAAAAGAGCATTTGTAAAATGCTTTGCTTTGAGAGATTTTTAAGGGGGATTATTTGCTAAATATAATCTCAGCAATTATGAAACTGTTTACTCTGCTTACAGTTCATAAAATTCAAGATATGCACTGCCCAAATGAATATAAAATGTAATTTGTACCATCTTTAAGATTTACATTACAGTGCATTGTAGATTTAAATGTATAACAGTATAATTTGTATGCAAGTAGCTACTGCTATAGTTTAACTATTACTCATGAAGGAGTTGAAGTTGTAGCAGTAATCATTATAAAAATCACTTACATTTCTTTACATGTTTACATTTATAAGGGCTGAATCAAAAAGGGCTGTTTTTGTTTTGTTTTTTTTTTAAAAAAAAAAACTATGCATGCTCCCTTTTTCTTTGGCCTCTTTAATGTACAACATTCCAGTACTGTTATGATCCACAATTCAAAACCTGTAGACCATGCAGTTATTGCTAAAGACTGTATTAAAATATTCAGAAAAATCATTAGCAGGTTAAAAAATGTATGTTGGGGTTGCCAATCCCACCTGACCATGCTGTGATGTGAGTCCCATGACTCAGCAGAGAGCAGCTGTGCATGTTTGTACCGTCTTGCAATGGATAGGGAAGGTACATAGCTGAATAGCATGCAGGCCAGTCAAAATCCATTATAAAGTGATTATATATATATATACATATATATGTATAACTTGCTTAGGTAACCCGTGTGAAAGTGGTGACACGTTGCTCTACCTGGTTAAAAAGCACCAGAGCTGCATTCTTGATTGCTCCAGCTTGGTTTTACCCCTGTGAGAAGTAAGAATGGTAGGTAGTGAAGTTCAAGACACAGGATCTCTAGTTTTCCTCTTTTGGAATCTCTAATTCAAACATGGCTTTAACACAATTAAAACAGAATTATTAAATATTTTATGATCAGTTGGCAAAAAAGGGAAATACATACCACCTGAAAAGTTCAACAAACTTTTTCTACAGAACTTGTTTATTTTAGAGAAATAAGTAGTGCAGAAGCTAGACCTAAAAAACCACACTCTGAAATGGTGATTCGTAAATAAAAATGGAATTAATTCAATTAATAAAGACAGGGTTAGCAGATTTGGAAAGTATTCCAGTATTTATATAATACTTAATGCATATTAACAAAATTTTAAGGGTTTTTTTTTGGTTTAATGTTCTAGTCTCAATTTAAGTGACTATGTGATTATCTCTTTTATTTGACAAAATTGTAAATGCAGTAAGAAAAATACACTGAAGATGTATATCTTTCCATTCCTCCTTCATCCCCTAATAATAGTAATAAAATTTCTGGGTCTGAATGAAAAGAAACCTCCATAATTTCTGTTTAAATGAAATGTCATGAAATATCATATTGTATAAGTTTTGATTTAGTATGCTATATACTTCAAAGTCTGTAATCTCTAATTCTCAAAAGATCTGATTGGTGTCTGGGTGGAGGCCCATTAGTGTGCCCAGTGATGTGGTCTCATTCATGAAGTATCCACAGCTAATCCGTAACTTAAAGAATCTGACTTCTGAAGACACCATCCCAGAATTGGTCAGTTATAGAAAATGGAAATTTAGATTGTTGGATATTTTAAAAGAAATGTGATAAAAAAAAGTTATCCAACAAACTGATCAAATCACTGCAAGGTATGTTTTGGCTAAGAAATTTATTGAAGCCCAATGACAATGCTTAACTTTGGGGAGTGCAGCAAGTATGTTCCTTCTCTTCACCTATTCACAAAATCACTAGCAATGCCAATCTGAAAACTGAACTTATACTTTGTTTTGAAAATTTAGTGGCTTAGGTGATGAAGGATATTTTTAATTTTATTAAAAGCTCCAATTGCAATTTCAGAAGTTAATTGAGCTGTCTTACTTCACCAATCTGAATTTGTACCTACTGTACATATACTGTAGATAGAAAGGCTTTTGAAATTCTGAATGATAGAGGCCTATAGGTGTACATATTTATTTAGTTGTGAAATAAGCTTCCCACAACTGATGAATGTCTTTGAAATTACTTTTCCATGTTGAAATCCAAACCTTATTCATAAAATTGTGATTCAGATAGAATGAGCAGTTGTTTAAGAGGTACAGAAATGTATGAAAGGAGTTTATGTTAGGCAAAATTAACAGTCTATTGATTTCACTGATTAGCAGGCATACTTTATAATACATACATATAATATAAAATATAAAAAAATCAAATTGCCTTCTAGTTACTTCTAATTTTCTTACTATCTTCATAGTTAAGTATCTTGAGTATCTTATTTTCAGAGCAGAAGCCAGTTATTTCTGATGGTGATTTTACCAGGTATCACCTCTATTTTCTGTAGCAGATATTAGAAAAAGATCCTCCTTCAAAGTATGAATGAAATGTTTGCTTCTTTCAGGTACTTTTGCCAACTATTATTATAAAGCAGTGGGTAACTTAGAAATCTAATAAATGTTATTGTTCTGTTTCATCCAAATGGAAGCTTCTCAAAATTTCTAGAGATACATATGAGAAAGATCTTCTTTCAGTCTGTAACATGCAATCAGGCTCCAGAATAAATTCTGGAGCAGATTTGGCAAGTTACTAACTAACAAATTAATTAGAAAGTATTTTGATGAAGGAAGGTGGGGAGTAAGAAAAATTGCAATTTGCTCCTCACTCACCTGCTCAATAGCCTTGCTATTGGAATATTCCTCATTGAGGAATATGCCTTGTTCTTGGCATATTCCTCTGGGGCACAATGCCTCTACCTCAGCTCTAGCATGACCTGTTATTGCTGATAGGCTTTAAATAATCATTATGCTCTTAGCATTAGTGACAGTCAGTAAGACACAAAAAAATGGGCCATTTTACAGTTCCTGTGCAGATCTAGTTTCCAACAACTCTGTTGTGAAATAAAAAGTTATTAAAGAGGGTACCTCCTGAGGGTATTGTAAGCGCTAAGTACTGCCACAGTGTCGTAGTTTGAGGCCAGGGAAACATCTGCTTCATCTCTTACACTTCCTTTTGAAGACTAGGCCTTCTCCTAGCAGGAATGTTATCTCAGTGGTACCCCTTTAGAGGGAAAATAAAGTAGACGATGGCGTGCTGTTCTGGAGACGTAAGTTAAACTCTGCACCAATATACCCCTCAAAAGACAATCAGGAGACAGGAAAAGAGTCAACAGTACTGTTGAATTGGTAGATTGGTAGGAGGAGATTGGGAATCTTCACAAATTCCTATCACACATTTGTTCTTATATTATCAAAGTGGATTTTTATGCACACACTTAAAAAAAAGAGCATACAATCCTTCTCCTAAAAATAATCCAGAAGGAATGGATTAAGGAAACCAGAACAGAAACTGCAAGTAATATAGAATTAACGATCTTCAGGGTACTGGTAATAAATTTCTGTCTTATGACATACCATTCACAACATTCACACTTGAACTGGATGAATACCTGTCAAACAATTAAATGCTAAACAGCTGTGTGGGAGCAGAACTTGCAGCAAGCACTATTGCTCCTGCTTCACAATGGTAGTGATTATTACAGTCTACAGAAACCTTGAGGCTTCACATAAGTCCTAAGTTTATCCTATACCCACTGAAAATTTCTGTGCAAGTTCTTAAGATAAACACCATCCATCATTTACTGGCAGATTTCCTATAGTCACCTGAAATTTTCACTTTCAAATTCCTTATAGAGACTTTTGAATTTGGTTTCTCTTCCTGAAGACATACAGATACAGCTAAAATCTGTAAAACAAGGCAAAATCCCTTCTGATTCATTATGGTCCTGAAACTTCAGGATGGCCTTAGAAGAAAAAAGCATGATGTCTGAACTGACCAAAGATGGGAATGCCCAGAGAAATTCACTTGTGAAGTAACCTTGAAACTGGTATAATTCAGAACTTCTCAACACAGCAAGGGCTTTTACTGCATTTTCTTAGGGTGTGTTTACGTCATATATTCACTTGAAAAGCAGAGGAGTTTCTGCCTTTGCTTTGCATTTTGTTTTGTCTGCAGCTGTTCTAATAGAATAGATAGCAACACACCATAAACTGAATCATTCAATCTCTCTTAAAGAAGAAATAAACAACACCTATGGGATGATGTTATTTAATTTGTACCACTCCAGTGACATGCTGAACAGACCCACAAGCACTGCAGCAGTGAAACTGGTAAAGAATGCCAAGGGAAGAAGAGCTAGGTGTGGATGGGAATTTCCCAAGCCACCTCTGCTGGTGTGGCTGACATTTACACATTTAGCACCTGCACAGCTTATAAGCATACCAACTTCCTAATGCATATTACAAACACTTTTTAAAGTAACATATTCAGGAAGTGTTTAGGCATGTAACTTCGTAAGATGGAGTTACTTGGAAGGCACTCATCAGTGTATCTATCAAAAATACCCTTAAGGAAAGCAGAAAAAAGTTAGTAAAATGTCATTTTAACGAACATCAGAATACATGAAAATACTTTGAAGTCTTTGCTAAGTCCTTTGCTAATGGAAAAGACAACTTTTATTAGAACACCTTACATGAAAAATACTTAATTTTCAGGCCCAAAGTCATTCTGATTTTTTTTTTTTTTTATACTAGTTGATAACATAAATTATATCACTTTACACTTCCTTTGTCTCTTATACTCTTAAATTGTCATGGAAAAGCACTACTGCTATACTGTCTTACATACCTGCATTAAAAATATTTGTCTCATAACTGAGCAACTCAGTCTGATGATTGACAGAAGATCTTGCTCTTAATCTTACAATTGTTATGCAGAATAACCTTCTTTGCAGTTGCAAGTAAACACACACTTTAGATGTTTCTTAATCTTTGGCAAAAAAAAAAGTTGCACAACAAACCCAATCATACTATGATCAACTGGATTATGGTTATCCATTAATGTTATGTGATGCAGCTTGATATTGCTGAGGAATACAGCATTATTTGCAAATACAGCAGCTCTACAGCTATGATAGAGTCATTAACACGGGGATTCTTAATAGGAGAGCTTTCTTTATGGTCAACAAATTCTTTTGTTTTAATGAGTTAATCACATAACATCATAGCTTCTCATCTAGTTGAAAACATTTACCAATAGTCTTTATCCCTTAAACCTCACAGTTCCTACATTTCTAATGGCATTGAATATAATTATATTCTTCTATACGCAGTTATTAGCTAAATGCTAAATTAGCTAAATCTAATGTATTCATTAGCTTGTCACTGTTCATTATTCCAACATACAGAGTTTTCCTTGAGTACCATTACAACCTGTTCATGATCACTTCTGGTACTTGAGCCCCTTATATTTTGAGGAACATGGCTTCTGGTTTTTAGACCAACTTCTTTCTCTTTGCACAATAATTACAGAATAAGACTTTCCAGTAAACTGTTTCCAGATGCATCTATATTACAAGATTGTTCTGCTCTCCAGGATATTTTGAGGTGCTGCTTTACCATGACATTGGTTGGTATCTGGATTACTTCAATTCGGCAACCCATAGTCTATAAACTCAAAATCTGTAAGAATATTACTCACAAACACTTTCAGATAATCCAGAATACATCACTGATTTATGGTGTCTTAGGGTTCATTTTTAGAACTAATCTATATATATAATTTTTTCTCCACTTACATTTCATTGAGTATGCAAAGATGCATACATTTAATTTTTCTTTAGCCTTCTACAATTCCATAAATCCTGATTCCATAAATCCTGATTGCATTATAGGTACTACAGAAAGAATGCTTTATGAAATGTGTGCTAGTCCTAAAAACCTCATAAAGATGTTAAAGAAACAGTCATATTTAAAGTTATACATCTGCAAAATGCTAATAAACAGAGTATTAAAAATGTAAACTCTAAGGATCCACTAGTGTACCATCACAGAGGGTAATTCTTTTTTACAATTATCATTACAATAAATACTAAAATACAAAATATGCTTACAGGGGATAAGACAGTTTTTAAACAATTCTAAATATACAAATGCATAGCAACCCAATTGTTAAGATTAAAAAAATCCTACCTGTTTGCTTTCTTCCATATCAGATTCACTGCTAAATTCTTCTGTATTTAAATTTTCAAAATCTGATTCTCCAACTGCAATGGGCACTGTCACAGTGAGACCTGGGTTGTTTATGAATGACATGTAATCGTTTTCATCGATTACGCATTTTTCCACACTGCTGCCTGTTCCTACACCACTGGTGGTTCCATTCCCATCTTTAAGATAATTCATATCTTTGTTTATTTCAACAGCAGTATGATTGGAAATGCAGCTGCCTTTCTTGTTGTTTAGCTCTTCAAGTGCTTTGATTTCCTCTAAAGCTTTTTGCTTTCTAATGAAGGCTTTTTGGATGAACTCCTGTATCTTTTTTTTAACATAATCTATGCCTTTCTGTATCCTTGCCACAGCAATCTGGAGATTGTTCATTTCATTATCATCATCGGTAGCAGCAAGGTTGTCTGAACTAAATGAGCTCAGCAGCAAGGCCAGAAATAGGTTCAATACCTAAAGGATGAGAAAATACAGCTGTAGAGTAAATACACACATGTAAGAAGAGGTGGACTTAGCAGTGCCAGGTTAACAGTTGGACTTAATGATTTTAAGGACCTTTTCTAATTTAAATGATTCTATGATTCTAAAAGAATAGTAGAGCAGGTTACTGATCATAAATAACTGTCTGGGGCTCTGCACATTTCTGCTGATATAATATCAAGATTGCAAGGACATGTAGATAACTAGGATAAGAACATTTTGAATTGTATTTTATAAAAATTTAAATTGTGTTAAAATGTATCATTAAAGGAAAATAATTTTGACAGGTAATGAAATATAGTTTTTAGGCATATCAGAATTAACTGCAGGGATTAACAGCAAATGACACTTTAAAAGTGTAAATGATACATTCCAGTTAGAATCCTGATTTCTAAGAATTTCTCACCAATTCAATATTTACTAATTGAACTTTTGGCATTTTAATCTGTTGGCTTGAATTAAAGTTTTTTCTATAAATGCTTCTTCTATCGCTTTGATTTGGAAGCTTTCAAACATATTTTTAGGATGGAAATCCAATCACTGTATTTTGTTTTCTGGTTTTATACCTAAACAGGCCAAAAAGTTCAGTACTTACATTCAAGAGATTCTATAAAAGAGCAGCTACATTATACTTTATTAAGTCAGAAGTATTAGTGCTGAAATCAGCTTTCCTGGGTGTTAAGAAAGCTAGATTTTTTTCCTCTGAATATGCAGCTGCCCAAAAGCTGATGCAGCGTAAGTTTTATTATTTCAAGAGTAGTTAGGAAGACATTTGGATTTAAACAGCACCTCTAAAATAGCTGCAGCACTCCAATGATAGGGTGTTTGATTTGGCATTTTGATATATTTCTAAACTCTTGAACCCATAGTAAGAGTACTTCAATGTATGAAAATGAGTAAAAAGGGGGAAAACAGAATCATCTTATGTTTTTATCCAAAATTTAGCACATTCAGATTTATTTTTTAATTAGAATTATGGTATTCTCCTTGCCTAGTTGTAACTTATGTACAGTTTTGCATTAATGCTCAAGAACATTCATCACGTACCACAAGGTTTCCAATCACCATGACCAGCATGAAAACAATAAGGCACATGGTTTGGCCTGCAACCTCCATGCAGTCCCACATCGTTTCTATCCATTCTCCACACAGCACACGGAATACAATCAGGAAAGAGTGGAAAAAGTCATGCATGTGCCAGCGTGGAAGTACGCAGTCACTGGAGATCTTGCAGACACATTCCTTGTAGCTTTTCCCAAACAGCTGCATCCCAACCACAGCAAAAATG
>JASSUY010000639.1:0-25246 GCA_032466535.1 Forpus xanthops | reverse complement strand
AGACCTCATAGCAGCCTTCCAGTATCTGAAGGGGGCCTATAGGGATGCTAGGGAGGGTCTCTTCATGAGGGACTGTACTGAGAGGACAAGGGGTAACAGGTTCAAACTTAGGGGAAGTTTAGATTGGATCTGAGGAAGAAATTCTTTACTGTAAGCATGGTGAGGTACTGGAATGGGTTGCCCAGGGAAGTTGTGAATGCTCCATCGCTGGCAGCGTTCAAGGCCGGGTTGGACATAGCCTTGGGTGGCATGGTTTAGTGGGAGGTGTCCCTGCTCAAGGCAGGGGGGTTGGAACTAGATGATCTTAAGGTCCTTTCCAACCCTAACTATTCTACGATTCTATGATTTGAATGGTTTAGATTGTAATAACTGTTAGTAAATATGGAAGATAATGACTAATTGAAATACATCAACAATTATTGACAAAAAATTGAGTAACACAAATGCTATATACAATTAATTCTTGTAGAATACAATTATATCGTTTCACTATTCAGGCATAAGATGATAATTCAGTTTTTGCTTCCATTACAATATTCTGTTATAAAATGTGACAGCTAAAATTGCTTAAATGACCCCCATCTGGCAGAGGACATGGTCCTGAATATTCAGAAAGTGATCTTTATGCAAGTTTTTGTATTACTAGATATACCTGATATACTCCATTTCAAAAATAGTGTACCCATCATATTTGCTATTTTTCAGATGTATTTCTTATTATTCATTTTGCTGATGATTGTTCTTTGTAGAATACAGCAATAAGAACATAGAGGAAAATGTAATGACAAAATGTAGTACCAACTGTGCACATTGTAGGTTAGTAAACAGTCCAATCAAAAGCCAAAAATGTAAAGAGAAAAGAAAGGAGGACATGCTTTTTAGTGCCATACAGAAGAAAAAATAAAGACCTTAGGCAAGCCTTTCTTCTACATTTTGAATAAGGAAAGTGGAGAAGGTATTTTACAAAACACAGCTACAAAATGGAAGTGCCATACCTCATGAGCAGCTTTCAGTAACAAAGGCCCTAGTTCAGCCTCTGTACATTTGAAATATACATTTTAGCCTCTTTCGCTCACATACAGGGACTTTTCTGCTTGGCTATGAATATCCTAACCTGAGGAAGACACAGAGAAAATTAATAATCAATCACAGAAACATTTGGAAGAATTTATAGTTACTGCAGGAGTACAGCACAGTTGTTAACATAATGAAAGGCCACTGACAGCCATGAGTTTGACTTTGCTAGTCCAGATAGCTTGAGAAATTCCTTTCCCTTTCACCCCTGTACCTCCATCAGTGGAAAAGCAGATCATTAGCTTTTTTGCTGGGAGGAGCAACAGACTTAGTCTGGTTTTCTTCCTGTCTTTCCTGAACAGCAGTCACAATTTCAGCATGAATGCAGGGGCTGTTCTCCTTTCACTTCTGTCTGACTCAGACATAATTTCATCATCACTGCTATTCTGCGAGAGAGTGAACAACAGCAGCCATGCTGGGTTACACCAGGTTTCACATTCCTGCAATCCCATCTCTCAGAAACTGCCAGATTTCTTTTCCCAGCAGGTTTCCCAGCACCATCAATACCAGTATAATGCCCGTACTTTTCCTTATTACCGTACCACACTGTCACACCTTGCTATCGGCCTTGAATCCACTGTACTCTTCAGCTCCAATATCTTCAGCACTTCTCTGGTCTCCAAAGCCTACGGCAATTATTGGTTCAGGTAAGAGCGCTTGGGGACTTCTGTTTCCTGCCTGCCCATCTTACTGTGTCTCTTTCAACCAACATAATTTTAGTTAAATTCAAGGTCCTCCCCACATGGATCCCATCCTCAGGATTTTGCAGACATTGCAATAATGTGCTAACCTAAATATTTACCATCACACATTCCCAGTGATTATCCCACAACCACTCCCTGAACCCAGTATAGTTCCCATAACACCATGTAGTCATCTCCTCCCACCCTATTGCTCTTATAGGCTATCTAAAGAAAAGCAAGCGTTACCTCACACTAATGACAGAATGATTAATATTTTTCCTAAATTTAATCCAGTCAGCTCATTTACTGTGTGACATAATTAATGAATATATAGATTCATATTCCTACATGATTCTTTGTTCTGAGGGAAGAATAAGCTCTATTGAGTGTAACAAGTATGCAAATACCTTGTCTGTGGGCACCTACCTATCACCTTACCTGTAAGACAAGGAAACATGAGAATTTTCTCAAGGACTCCTCAGCTACAGCCCTCCCCCGAGTCTCTGTTCTCCGTTTCTATATCCTGGGCATGACATGCTGTTGTATGAAATACTCCTCTGGTCAAGTTTGGGTCAGGTGTCCTGTCTCTGCTTCCTCCCGGCTTCCCCTCCTCCCTGGCAGAGCATGAAACTCAGAAAGTCCTCTGCCAGCCTAAACATTCTAAGCCATAACTATAAACGCTGGTGTTATCAGCACTGTTCCCAAACCAAAAATCAAAAACACAGTGCTGCACTAGCTACTATGAAAAAGAGAAAAATGACTGCTGCTGTTGAACCCATGACAAATTCATACAACTCACTGCAAAGAACTAAAATCTTACTACAAACCTCAGGGAATATGGGATACATATATTCCCCCACTGTTGTCATCCACATTTTTTTCCTCTCTTTTGGCAGCCATGCTTTCTTCACCTTAAGAAGAAGTTCATGGAATTAAATGCCTCTGTGAAAAATCCACATCTGGATCACAGCTTAAAGGCTTTTTTATGTTAAGATGATATCTTGTCCTCCACGTGAATGGACACAAGTGCAAGTAACCAGGCACGTTCAGGCAAGGCACTCTTGTCTGCCACTGAGTCTTTGCAGTGATTTATTTGAATTTAGGGTCCACTCCTGCTTTCTGGACAGATTTCAAAGGAAATTACAAACATGCATATTCATAAACCTCTGGTAATGATGGGACAGAATCAGGAACTAGATAAGAAATTTAGTTTATTGAAAATTAGAAAACAAACGGAGTAGTCTAATAAATGCAGTGTTTTTTATAAATTATGATGTTCTATGAACTGCAAACTGACTGCTAATGCAGGGTTTTTTTTTATTTTGCTATCCCTTAGAAGCACATTTTTGATCCCAAGCACACTTGCTGTGGAGTAAAATAGACTAATATTTTAGGCCACTTTCATTTTCCATTCAGACAGATCAAAAATCAACTGTAGCTGTTGATTGTCCCTGAGGGTGTGATATTCATGTTTGAAGTTCATTTGTTTGAGTAAGGAATATAACTTTTTCAAGCTATAGTTGCTCAGGTTCAAAAAACAAAATGGGAACCACACTGTAACGTTTAATACTGAGCACTCCTTGAAGTACGATGATCTTCAGTTATGGTAATCACTATATGTCTGACCTACTCATGTGGCCTGATTAGCTATAGGATCTAAACATATCACAATTTCAGATTTTGTCACCCTTACAACAGCTACTAGAGCATTATTTTCCTATTCTTACAGTTGAGAAAGTATTTGAGACAAAAAATATTGTAAATGAGCAAAAAACTTTTCATATTAGACTGGAAACTGTCACACTGTTGTCCAAATCAAGAGAAACATGTAAGAGCCCAGCTGCCTTTGATTTTAATGGAAAGCAGGATACTGAATGTTCAGTTTACAGCAATATTGACTTTGCATTAGTGGATATGACTGACAGGACTAAAACTTTTCTTAATAAAACTCCACATAATGAAGCATGAGCAATATCTTATATATCATTATATGTCCAGGTTTTGTACATGCAAAGCTTAGAGGGAAGGATGAGGGCAAAAGTTAAAAAGACTGGGGTGCACCAAAGAAAGGCAAGTGCAGTTTACCTATCAGGATTTTGTCTCTATTTCTCTCTCCTGGATGGTGAAAGCACTGCTTTATAGGCAAGGGTCAAGAAACGAAAATTGCATATATAACTTGTATTTGTAAATGTCAGCTCATACAACACTGAACATCCAGCAGTTCAAACACTCCCTTTAGCTTATAAATTATGTTTCAATGTTGTTTTCATTGTACTTGCATTGTAGCCATACATGCATTCAGTGTATGTAAAAGTCTGTGCTCTCCCTGTTTCCATAGTCTTTGCACTCTTGTGCATTTGTGCAAATACAGAAGCGCACATTTTTCACGCAGGTGTAACCAGCTGGAATGATTAATGGTGAATATTAGTGCATCTCTCCTACTTGCCTTGCTGTTTCAGGTATTATGCTTACCACTGCAGTCTTTAGTTTCATATTACCTTTCATCCTGAGAGATCATTCTATATGTACACAGAGGAACTTAAATACAGCCACTTCAAAGTGCAAAGGAAGAATGAAGTTGTAGAAGGGTCAGCTGAGGATATCGATAGTCTTTGGACTCTGACCCACCAAATTTGCATTTTTGGTGCCTACACAGAGTAAAAGGGTTTTGTTTTTAAAGCTTACTCTTTCAGAAGTACTGTATGTGGAGGATTGTACAGGCTGCATGAGCAACACAGTAGTGAAGCCTGGTTTCTCCAGATGTGTGTTTCTGTTGTCTAGGAAAGCAAGCCCACACCAACCAAAACTTTTCGTAGGCTGCAGCAGACACAGCATTGCTGTGCTTTGTGTGTAGTATGCAGCAATTCATGAAACACTGCTGCATATTATTAGGAGCTCTAACAGGGTTTCTGTCTTTTTTTCTGAATCTCATATTTTCATTTCCCCCAACATACTTGTCAAGTTCATTGGGAAGTTGCTCAAAATTGCATCAAAATTTGGAAGGTGGACGGGTCAGGCAAACTTGCAGCACAGACATATATTACACATTTTTAGATAAATGGTTTTGAAATACATATAAATTGTATTTCATATGCTCTATGACCTGCCTACTCCTAGTGGCCCAGGAGAGGAAGCACTGGCTAAGGGACGCATAAGCACTCCGTGTCACAGTTTTCTTCAGGGTGGTTCTGTATTTTCTCATCCCCTCTTTGGCATAAAAATGACTCTCTACCACTGCTCCTAAATCTAATGTTAAAGGATATCAGCAGAAGTCTCTGTTCTTCTACTTTGTCTTCAGTTTATCTGGACAGGAAGCTCAATAGCGCCCTTTCATCTTTAATTTGGCACTTTTCTTTCCCTCTGCACCTACAGAGGATGTAAGGAGTTTAATTAATGTACAAAATTGCATAAAAAATCTATAAAGAATTTATAGTTCTGAAAGCTTCTTCAGAGGAAACTCTGAAATGTGCATCTGCCTTATTGTAGTCTCATTCGCTTTGGTAGTGTATGTGTAATCAATCAGAAGTCTAATAAATAATGTGATGCAAAGTAGGAAACAGCAGTGAAAGCCAAATGCTGTACAAAATCAGAGTGATAAGTAATTTCTATTTTGTTTGTTGAGTCTTGGATCAAGTCTTTGTGGCAGAGAATAAAGAACTGGATCAATCTCTTTTCCCATATATAGTAAAATTGCCACTCGGTGGCAATGGGCACACAAAGAGTGCTCCATCCCTATAATTGCTTTTATCTTACAAAAAAAAAAAAATTAGTTATCTCTAAACAATCCCATAAACAATGTAGATATAAATCTATATGAAAATATGTGACAGATGTAACCAGAATCACAATTCAGTGTTCAAGTTCTTAATTAAAACCTGCTTTATACCCACATAGAGCACCCAAGCTATCTGATTATTTTTAAAAGAATGCACATGAAACATCATTACATTTTGGCACTACATAAACCTTCAATAAACCCATAATGAAAAGACATAAATTTTATTTATCTTTAAAATCCAGACACTAAGCTTGAATTTCCTCCTAGAAATTTTAATTAGCAATTTGAAAAATGCTAAGGCAAAGTATCTGCTCCCAGTTGTCTGTTTAGGTTAAATTAAATTATTTCTGAAAGTAATATAATTAAAATCCTTTTAGTTCTTAATCAATATTTTATTTACATTTATTCTCCTTGCAGTACATGATTAGTTCTTTTTGAAAGGGTGGGGTAGCTTATTTCTTGTTTATTATACACTTAGATGTATCTGCTCTTTTGCTAATAGAAAAAAACTCTTGCAGAACAAAAACACTGTAGAAATCATAAAATGATATGTAGTTTTCTTCTGGTCAAGTGGAATTTACCATGTCTCAAAAGGAATTATGTTAATAAGTTTTTAGCTGATCTATGTGTGTACATGAAAATATCCTTCACTGGAGATCATATAAATTATACATTACACAAAGTGCCTAGCTATACTTAAGCTTCTGCAAAATGAAGGGAATATGGAAAATAAAAATTGTGATTTTTAATTAGTTGTACTTTATGCTCCAACAGATCCAAAATAAAGATCAAAACATGGACTGAGACAGGCCCTTAATAGAGCTTCACTGATAGAATCATAGACTAGTTAGAGTATACTATGGCCTCCACATAATTGTCCACCAAAAGTCATGTTTAAGAACTAATCACACAACACAGAATATCATATATGTAATATATAAAGAAGCTGTTGGTGTAGAAAATGTATCAACAATGATTAAAAAATGCAGACATTCTCTTACCTATACAAGATTGCTGAAGATTTTAGTTGGCCTCTTCTGTATTTTCATCATGGAATTACTTAAATCAAACTTAGACTGTATTCTGTAAAATGTTGTTAACACGTGTTCCAGTTAGATTTAAACCACAATAGTACATGATTTATTTAAACTGATGAAGGGACAGAGGGGTATATTGTGTATTACACTTCAGAAAGGTGGGTTGTTTTTTTTTTTTTTTTTTCCAGTTGTTCTAGCTATTATTTCTCCACAAAGTATATTCTATATATGTATATTCTACATATATTTTATATATATATATAATGTATTATTATATTCTTGGGGGCTATTTGTATATTGTCTTGGGCACAGAAGATAGAGATCTGTGGCACTGAAACTACAACCATCTCTATGCACCTTTTTAACCAACCACATGAAATTGCCAGTGTCACAAGAGTTTGGCACATGATTGCAGCCAAAAAGCCAATTCTCCATAGCTCATGTGAAGAGCCATGTCCAATACGAAGGGTCTTTGAGCAAGGGGGAAGACAGTGTCTTCCCAGCAGTGTAAGTGGAAGGCATTAGGATTGTATCAGGATAGTGGAAAGTTAAGCAAAGTGCTTCAGGTTTTATGTGCATTGCTTAAGACTTGACAGATGTGTTAAATTCTATATACTGGCGGATACATTGTGTTTACATCTGAGGTTTGGTATATTTACATATACAGTATGTGTATGCCTAAGCAATGGAAATTAGTAAGGCTGATGATTCACCAAAACTGAAAACCAAACAGAAATTTTGTGATGAGAAACATTTATTTTAAATTGTTTCATTTTCTTTTTTTTCTCTCCTAAGCTGGAACTGAAGTACAAATATCAGAATGCTAACTAAAGAAAATGATCTGAGGTCTTTGCATCTATTTTGTATAACCTGAGACTATTATGCATATAACCAAGAGAATAATTCATCTATTTCAAATATACATCCATTCTGAAACTGTCAGCCTTGAGTGCTTATAATTGAGTAGTTGAGGCAGTATTTAGCAGTGATATTAAACTGAATTTTTTTTCCCCCAATATTTATAAAGGTGTACGTTGCGCTGTTGAAGATTATTGCAAGTGTAAGCTATCTAGCACATTTTTTTTTTTTTTTATCTTTCCCTTACCCACATATCACATACAGGTTTCCAGAGCCTAAAGTGACTTTTCAGATCTCAAACTTCAGGTTGTGGTTTGAAAAAGTTCTAATAACATGAATGTTTAAGTTTGCACATAGCAAAGAACACAAAATGCTCTATGCTATGATTCTTCTTACCATATAACTGAGCAGCCTGATTTTGGCTTATTTTTTGAACAGGTAATATTTATGGTGGTTCTTTGTATGGATTGACTGTGTTTGAAAAGCTGCCTACGAAGAGTAGTATTTATCAGTGATTGTCTCTGCTAGTCAGTTAAAGGTTCCCTCCTTTGGCTTCACCAACATTCTGACAGAATGGCCCTAGAGAGAGCAAGTCCATTAGGAAGTGGCATCTATTACCCTTATATATAAGATTTTTCAGCATAGTGAGTAGTTTTAGAAACCAAGAGTTTTAAAAGATCTCTAAGAAACAAGAAATATGCTTGGCAAGTTTGAAAGAACAGCTCTACATTAGTGACTCTGTGATAGTGTATGGTGTGTAGATAAACAGTATTGCAATATAGCTTTCAAAATACAGTTGTACATCACAGGATACTAGTCTCAAAAGCATGGGAAGCAAAGACTTACACTGAATTTGGTGTGAAAAGTTGTTGTCATCTTCTTCCAGTTTCTTCAGGCCATCTTATTTCTGTACTTTTCCCATAGCACCATCAAATACCATCCTGATCATACAAGAGAGACATATCAACTAAAGTCTGCAAGTCTTCGGGTAGATGGAGAGACAGGAGCTGACAGATGAAGTAAATGTACAGACACACACACACACACAAATCAGAGAGAAATTATAGAGGAAATTACAGTGGTAGCTGTCAGGGAAGCGTCCTTCATTTCTTCACATGTCCTGCCTAAGATTCAGAAGACTTGACTACTTTCAAATGAAATAGCACAAAAATCATATGAAGTACAAAAAACCCTCAAAAAAGTCTAATTTTAATTTCATTTATATATTACCATGAATATGGGATAATTATATTCATTGAAAATTTTCCTGATTACAGTAACATTAAGGGTTAGGAATGATGAACCTGAAGCCCTGATTTAAACTATTTTGAAGTTCTCGTGTGTTACTTATAAGCTAATATTACTATCAGCAAAAAATTAATTCATTTGATAAATAATTGTCTTATGGTTTCAAATAAAAAAGTGTGTCAGGACGTGGATAGAAATTTCATTTGGCAGTCACACTAATGCATTATTCTAAGTAAATTAAAATGCTTTCAATTTTTTTTGCTAATGTTTTTCATTTACATTTTGACCATTTCCTGATGTTTCAATTAGTTTTGTTCACAGACGTGTTATAATGAACACGAAGTTAAGATCAAGGGTTACTAAAATTTATGACACTGTTACTCAACCAACTCTTGAACTCTGCATGACTTTATAATAACTATTTCAGATGACTTGATGTGTGTAAACAGCTAATTCAGCTACTGATGCATATGTACTTAATGAATCCAATGACATTTATGAAAGCAGTCATAATTTTTTCAATGAAGCATTTTCTGCTGCAACTAATATTATGCCAAAATTGGATAATTTTGGAAAAAGTGGCTTTGATGAAGTTTTGACAGGATTATTTCTGAACAGTAGAATAGACTTTCTGGAAGATGAAAGCAAAAAATGGAAAATCTGAGGTTTTTGAGCCAAACACAAACATTTTGCCAAAGCCCCATTTTTTGCCAAAAGCTTTTGCACACTTGGCTTTCCTTCCAGAGAAAATGTATAAAAAGAGAGCCCTATCTCTAGCTCTTTGGTGGAATTGCCATAATCAGTCTGTAGCTGTCTCTCTGGCTTAATAATCTCACAATTTATACCTCTTCA
Organism: Forpus xanthops; assembly: GCA_032466535.1. Lineage (NCBI taxonomy): Eukaryota > Metazoa > Chordata > Aves > Psittaciformes > Psittacidae > Forpus > Forpus xanthops. Next base: position 15,716 of record JASSUY010000639.1, on the reverse strand, counting down.
GTTGTGCTATGGTTAGTTGGAAAACCCTGAAAAATTGTGGTGGAAATGGAAGGAAGAAACTGTTTCTGGGAGCAGTGTTCCACATTGTTGCAAACTTTCTCGGCAGGCCCTGTGGAACTGAATTTTGTTGCCCTTAGGAGGAAGGGGAAAGAACCAGGCTCCTGGCAGAGGAAGAGAATAAAGAACCCAGGATGGAAGCCTGGAGAAAGTCTGCAAGACTAGGCTGTAGATCTTTTTAGTGAGGAGAATGAATGACTGTCACTTTCAGTGGGAATTAGGTAGCAGTGCTTTTGAATATTCAGTCACGCACATTCTTTCATTTTAAAATGTTAAATGCTTTTAATAACTCTCAATCTAAGAGACAGAAACAGATATATGGCAAAAATAAAAAAAAAATAAGTAAGTTGTCTTAACTCAATGATCCTTATGGGTTCCTTCCAATTTGAGATATTCTGTGATTGGTTAAGATAAAGGCAGAAAAACTGAATATGATGTAACAAGGCTAATTGATGGTTCAGAGGGGTCAAGCTGATAAGGTCAAAATTACTGAGGGATATATTTTAAGCACAGGTTTATATAAATGATTTGGAGAGAGGATTTTTGAAATTTACAGAAAATGGAGATGAAGATCTTACAGCTATGGAAAAAAGGCAGCAATGAAGATAAGAAAGCATTTGACAGACCTGAGCGTAGATGTCTCAACAGAAAAATAAAGATTTCTAGCTCATTACCATGGAAATAAAAATAAGCTGGAGCAACAGGATAAAGTAACCTCAATACTTGACTTTCTGCAGCCAGTTTGCTGTTGTTGCACACTTAAGGAAGTATTGGAAGACTTTAATAATTTTCCCACACACTTGCAACTCCAGGAAAAAGAAAAAATGTGAAAGCTTTTCTTAAAATTCACTTTGCCAGTACTCCTGGTATAAATTAGTAGTCTATGTTCAGTTCAAATGCCAACAAATAATGGCCTGATTTTCTGAAATGGAAAGTGCAAGATGTCTCAGAATAAACATAGTATCCTATGACTTACCAAGAATCATATGTTTATCACAGCGCTGCCAAAGTACAAAGAAACTGTAAATGGTTTAGGTAATTTCAAATTACTTCTGGAGCAAGCATGCAATCTCAAATATCTGAAAATTGAGCTGTTTGTTTAAAAAGAATTCTCTTCCAAACATAATTATTTAATTTCAGCAACATGTAGCAGTAGCATGCCTATCTGAGATCTAATCTAGCAGCAGCCTTTTTTGTGTTACTAATATAGTAAATTTTTGTATTATTAATATATAAATAGAGCTCATATGTTTAAAATTATTTTGTCTAGTTAATCTAGCTAACTGTGCAAACAGCACAGGAAGGTATATCTGTGATTTAAAAATTGCAGGTAGCAATTTGACTGTAATTATCACTATGCCTGAAGTGACATGACAAATGGATTCTTCATTTAACTAGCAAAAGAATTCACATGCATTCATCCAAAAGCCCCAGTACCACCATACCTTGAAGTTAATTGAACTTCAAATTCTGGCACAAGACGTTAAAAGTTTCTTGGTCTTCTCAGTGAATTCTCTCAGACTTAAGGAGGTATGAAGAAAAGTAACACCTTTTTGTATTGCTCAGATATTTTATGCTACTTGTCAGATTTCCCAAATGTTAGCTTAATCTCTTTTTTAAATAGCTGAACAATCAGTTGGAATAGCATATAGACAATGTTACGAGAATAATGACTAAGAGCTAGATTACATCAATCTATAGCATATATACAATGTCAAGAGAATAGTGACTAAGATCTAGTTTACATCAATCTGCACTGTAATTAAGACATGATGAGCACATGCTCACATATGCACACATCTCAAGGCTAGAAACAAAACCAATAATGCAATCTCTACATTTCATTTTCAGCTTCTGGCCTGCTCTATTTCCAGCAGAACTTGGAAGTATCTCAACACTAACACAAGGTAATCTAGGACCTGATACAAAGAATATACAAAATGCAATATTAACAATTGCCAGTCTTCCCTCATATACTTCTGCCACTTTAAAATTGGCAATCTATAAGGTTTCAGAAAGAGTTTATTATTAATTTTTCATTTTTTTCTTGAGTCTTTTTTTTTTTTTTTAATTCAAGGAAGAAATTCTCTCTTCAAAGATTATTTCAAATAAATAATCTGTTTTAAGCCACTTACGTTTTCATCTAAGAGGAAAGTCCTTTATAACAGCTATTGATCTGCTGGACAGGTTTACAATATTATACAATTTCATTTATAGGGTATCTCATAATACTGACATCAACAGAATGACTTACAGTGAATTTTTAACACATTATCATAACATAGCCATTGACTAAATTAGAAAACTGCCTTTGCTTTATTTATTTTTTTTTAGAGATGCTTAACAAAAATAAATGTGGTTTATCCTGAAGAAAGGAATTCTAAATGGCAGGAAAACAATAAGACAACACAGGTTTATCAATAAATACCTGGAGGCAGCTGTTAAGGCATATGCTCAGCTTGCTAGGAGACATGATACAAAGTGCTCACAGTAAGTGTCATTTTCTGTTGTCCTGCAGCATAATTTGGTTGGTGTAAAATAATGAAGATAATTGATCTGTTAAAACTCTACTGAAAGCAATTTCTACTGAGAGCAATTATGCTGGATTCTGTATCTGGGATGGTGTAATCCTGGATGTACTTATAGACTGGGGGACAGGAGGCTGGAGTGCAGCCCTGTAGAAAGGGATGTGGGGGTTTTGATTGATGGTAAGCTCAATATGAGTTATCAGTGTGCCCTGCTGACCAAAAGGGTCCATATCATAGGTGCATTAAGCACAGTAACCTCCTTCTTTTGTCCTAGATTCTCCATCACTTACTTATGATGGTGACAGACTTAGAAGTAAGTCAGTACACCCTTTTAATAGCCCTACTCAACCACAGTTCCACCTGTTCAAAAGTAAACCCTAGGCTGGGACAATTCTGACTGCATTCAATAATTCCTGTCATCAATAAGAGGGTCCTCCCCTTTTTTCTGGGAGGCACCCAGTCAAAATAGTTGTAGCAAATCTGTAGTCACACCCATAAATTTTATCACCTCTTTCTCCCTGACCCCACCCATGAATTGCATATCAATAGAATATCTGTAATAAACATTAATATATGACTAGATCATTAGCTAATGTGAATTTGATTCAGTAAAGCTCTTCTGAATGGTGAGTATCTTTCTGTATTTTTCAGTACTTCTTTGACTGAACTATGCTGTATTGGATTTTTAAGATTTTTTTAATCATTGCAGCCTCTCATTTTTCAGGCTTTAATTCTGAAGTCATTTGACTGTGAGAGGAGACTTTCAGATGCTTCTCTACATGTGCTAGCTGGTGGTGTCTCTATCTATGTTTTAAGAGTCTGCTGATTTCTGGAGATAAAAATTACTCGTCAGGTTGATAATTTTCCAAGACTCTAGTGCAAGCTTCTTGCTAGAATTTTACCAAAAGAGGATAACACTTTATTTATTCAACACAGGAGCACAAAAAAAAAATAAAAGCATGATGAATTTTCATGTTTTCTCTATGTCTTAACTAGCATCATCATTTTCCTCTTCTCTGTAATGATAACCACTAGGAAACTATTAGTCACACATATAGTAAAATAAATATCAGCTTTCAAAGGGCAAAAATTCAATACAGGCAATTTAAGAATTAAACAGCTTTGAGTAGTGTCTTTCCCACCCTTTTTTGCATTGGAATAAATGACCACAGAAGTTACAAGCAGTTGAAAATGTAGCACTCTACCATGCAATTAAAAATGATGGATAAAATGAGAATAGAATTGCAAAGTTGTCATTTTCAGATATAAAAAGCAGAGGCTTTTTTCTAGGCTACCTGGAAAAATCATTTGCTCATATACTCATACTGCTTAGAAATCAAAAAAAAAAAAACAAAAACAAAAACAAAAACCCAAGAATAACAAAAAACTTTATAGCATTTAACATTTTAATTATTCAGGAGAAATAGCAAATTTAGGCCAAGTCTTCTTCGTAATGAACATAATGAGAATTTCTGTCTTTGAATTCAAAGTAAGTGGACTTACATCCTTGGTTTTAAAGAAAAAATTCATATTAGTCTTGAGAAAAGCATAATATAATGTATTCCAGGTCTGGTACCACAGATTTAGAGGTAAAAGTAACACCTAACAATAGTAAACTCAGACAAATGTATTATTCTTTATCTTAAACTTTCTTCTAATACATGAACTTTCTGAACAGTTACTCATCTGTGAGATAGACATCCAAGTCCAGGAATGAATCACACTAGGCTCTCCTTCAAAAAAAGAGCCAGGCTCAACTTTCCATTTCCCCATTTAAGCCCGTGGTAGGCTTTCAGTTTCTAGGCTTAAGGAGAGAAAATTCCCTTGAAACTGTGACCTTTTCAGTGGGCTAGGACAGATTCGATTTTTTTTTCTTAAAAGCGGGATAATTCCCTAATTGTGCACAAATGCTTCAAACACAGGGTCACTGCTCTATATAAATATCAGCAAAAAACACAAATCCAAAATCCATGGGTTTTGAGAAGAGTGAGAGCTCGCCTGAAGAGTACATTAAACAAATAGCTTTTTTGTTAAAAGGCTGCAAATCAGTACGACAGTTAAAGAAAGATCATAAAATATGGAAGCTCAGGTTCTCAGGTTTAGAGAGTCAAAAGATAGTCGTTTTTTACATACAAGGGCTTCGCCACACAAGGGCATTGGAATGCGTCCCAAGGCTTGATCTACCAAAACCTCTTTGAAGTTCTCCCAACACAGGACAAACTGTGCAATGTTCTGCAGAACTTAAGTGCACGAAAGGGCACAAAACACTAAGTTGATCAATGTTCAGTTCATAAAGTGCATTACTGCAGTACACTGCAACACTTTCTTTCCCAGAGAAATACTGTGCTGTATTAGCAGACAACTATTGCATTGCTGTTCTCCCTCACTTCTTGCTTGCCTGGGACAGCATTGGTGAGATGGGTGTTGAACTAAATGCCACTGTCATTGTGCACTCCCAAATTTCTGAGATAATGCAGTGATATTAAAAACTATTATCCTTATCAAAATGCTACTACTCTCTTTTTCCTGCAAAGGAAGTCAAGTGGTATCTGTGTCAGTAGTAAACAAAAAGCTAGGAGCCATCTGTAATCCTGACATTGTTTCCCCAAATTGTGAATTATGACTACCAGCCATGATACTATCAAACCATATGTAGCCACTGTCACTGCATCACTATAGCTCTCCAGCAACATCTTCCTCAGCCAGACAGATTAATTTTATATCATGTTTCAGGCTTTTTTTTCCAAAAGCAAACCTAATGTTTCTACCTGCTCTTTAATCATTTCAAGTTCCTATCAATCTGTGTCAAAGAACATTACATCAATAATATACAACTCTAGGGAACACAGATATTATATAAACTGCAGCATAATATTTAACATATTAAATTCAATTTTTCAATTTACCTATTCTGTCTGTTATACTTGGCTTTAAACAAACCTCCAGTATCAAATGCAGCAGTTGGAAATGACCACCTACAGCACAAGATTAAGGAAATGAAAAAATGATGTTTATTTGTTCTAAAGCTAAAGCCTTCTTCCTTCCAGCAAAGGAACTTTATTGGTTATAGACCACACTGCTTTAAATTAAATGAAATGGAAATTTAATGAGCTATAGTGGAGCGAAGTACAGTTTATTTAAAACTTTTCAATCACTTTAAGGGAGGTCACGCTTCTGCTAACAGAATTTTCCAGGCTTCTCTGTGAAGAAAAAGTTTATCTGCAAGGCTGACAGCTTTATTACAAAATACAATACATGTAGTGAATGAGAAGTTGATTTCTGTTCGTAACGGGCACTTCTATTTCTTCAGTTTTACCCTGTCTGTAAATAACATCTTCTTGACAGTGTCACATCTTTTGGGGCTCTATGGAGCAAAACCCTGGTTTGCTTCTGCAGTCTTCAGTCTGACCATGCATGCAGAAGACAGAAGCCACATGTTTCAGTGCCACCTATGTGCTGAACTTTGTCAACATCTCTCTAACTACTGTAGCATGAAGCAAGAGCATAACTGCCTCCACTTGTCCAAACTCTAAAGATGACCTAAACTGATGATACTATTCTAACTCGAGTGTGCCCAACAAGAAATGAACATCAACAGATGAGAGAAAACAGAGACCTCCAGAGGCATAGTGGTACAGCTAACCGTTTCTTACAAAAGAAAGTACATACTTATTTCTGAGGCATGCCAGTTCTTACTTTAACATCTAAACCAAACAAAAATTAAGCTGTAGTTGAGTTCAGGATTGTAATAGAGAGTAGCATAATGACTCTATCAGTCTTTGAGTCATTATGGTCTTTCCTCAAGTAGAGATACCATTGGTTGGAGGATGCAATTGTCTACTTAAAAAGATGTATATAAAGCTAAGATTTATAAAAGTCAAATAATCTCATTACAGTTTCTGTGCTGAAAAGCAGCAGTAATATGATGAGTGCTTCTCTGTGAGAAAACCCAATATTTAATATATGATTCAGTACAGATTTCAGGACTGTCCTTTGTGTCCAGTGAATTGAGCACAACTGAAGACTCTTGACAGTGTTCAACTCCCATGTAGTGAAAATAATTTCTATTTTCCAATGTATTTTAAGGCTGCTTGACTCACATACTTTGTATTGCTACATACTTGTGTGAAATCCAGGAGGCCTGTTTAAGATACAAGTCAGCTCAGAGAGGAATAGAAACAGAAGAAAAACAGTAGATGTTCAAGTCATACAAAGTACTGGAAATCAGCATGTCACTTAAAATATATAAAATGAATTTCAACCAAAATATTGGAATTTAACCCAAATTATAATAATTTCAAACAAGTAATTTGCAATCAAGTTTATATGTCAGTCTTCTTCATAGAGCTCCTACCTTCACAATAGTTCATGGTAAGTAGTAACATTGGGTAGCTGCTACTAAGCCAGCTCTTTGTTTCAGTGCACTGGTTCTGTGCGTGATAGCTTGGAAGTTCAGGACAATTCAGTGAATCCTGATTAATATGCGAGATATCAGGAAGAGTAAAGGGAGGTCTGTAAAATTAGGGCAAAGAAAAGATGCTATAATAAAAGATCCATAACGCAGTAGCAGATCCTGGTTTGCCATGTCCCTCCTCAAGGTTAGCAAGTAAAAAATCTGTGTTCTGTCTTGACTCTCGTGAATGAAAGCATCAAGATTTTTAATTCATTTCTGAGAGAGTGAACAGCAGCACACCTTTTAAGAGGTCTCAGAGACAGGGCACACTACATTGTAGAGAGTGATGTCAAGACAGAGGGAGGGAATAATGTTAATATGAAGAAAGAGCAAAAGGCTGAGAAGAACCATCACTAGAAAGGCCATGGAGGTGAGTTAAGTGTTAAGTGTCCTCAACAGTCAGCCAAGAATTACCACTCAGTCTATAGTGGAAAGACTTTTTAATACCTTTCCATGTGAAGATAGAGAAAATTAAACTTTAGTCATTTTATAGTTATCACATTCCCAAACTGTTGGTTTTATTCACAGAGGTGGTACCTTTCAATATATTTTACTAAGCTCCACTCTAGCAGATTGGTAATTGTGGCTTCAGTCCAACAGAGCATACATAAAAGTGAACTTGTGAGCAGCTGAATTGATTTTAGTGAAGTATAGATATGTTTAAGGTATTCATATGCTTAACTGCTTTGCTGGAGTATGGTTTAGATGAACAACATCTCTATATCACCCTATCAGCCTGTCCAGCAATGCAATGGAGCCAGCAAAAATTTAATGCAATTGTTAAGTCATTGGAAATAGGGCATGCAGAAGTCTATGAAATGATCTTGTGAAAGCATTTGTCTGAAATTAGTTCTTACTTTTTCAAATTAGCTCATTTTTCTGAATAAGGGAGCTGATTATTCTGTGCAAAAAATGGAGAAGTAAAATGAACATATTGAGTTCTTAATCAAGTTAATAGGTGGCACCAAATCATAGCTTAAGAGCATACATGAAAAGAAAAATGCTGTTCAAAGATAAAAAATATAAGTTTGTACATTTTATTAATGACAGAAAAAATATTATTCATGTATTTTATTAGCCCTGAATAATATCCTCCTAATTAAAATTAGTGCCTGCTAGTTTTCGTGAATAGCATTTTAGAAACAATAAAGAAAATAATCCACATTTCCTGTAAATACTTTGCCGCACATTAGAAATAATTATCGATTAATTGACTTAAATGCCATGCTTGTGTTACAATAGTGAATGAGGCTTGTGCTATGCAGCAAATTAGTTATCAAAACCCAAGCATGATCACAACGCAGAGGCCTATACAGAAAAATCAGAAAGTAGCTCTCCAGGGTTCAGCAGCAGCAGTCAGTTTTTTTTTTTCTCCCTCATAGTAGCTGGTGTTGTGCTGTATTTCCAGCTTTCGGCCTGGAAACAGCACTGATAACACCAGTGTTTATAGTTACAGTTTAGAATGTTTTGGTTTGACCAAGGACTTTGTGAGTCTCATGCTCTGCCAGGGAGGAGGGGAAGCCAGGAGGAGGCCAAACTGACCAAAGAGGTATTCCATACCACAGTACATCATGCCCAGGATGCAAAACTGGGGGCAGGAACCCGGAAGAGTGCAGTTCACAGCTCGGTCGTCGGGTGATGAGCAGCTCTGTCCTCTTGTATTTTCCTGATCATTGTTGTTATTGGTGGTAGCAGCAGTGGTTTGTGTTATACCTTAGTTACTGAACTGTTCTTATCTCAACCCGTGGGAGTTACACTCTTTCGGTTCTTCTCCCCATTCCCCCCCCCCCCCCAAAGTAGGGGGAAGAAGGTGGGAGGAGTGCATGGGTGGGCAGAGTGATTTGCTCTTTAAACCACAACAGTGCTGCTGAGCTCAGCAGGTAAAATTATTAATAAGGATTTGTGCAACTTTGAACCACTACCCTAGGTGGGCAGCAAGAGGTGGGAGCTGGCAGAATTCTGTGGGACCTAAACCAATTTGAGTTGCCTAACCAGGCTTAAACTTCACCCCAGTGAAAGGAGCAAAAAGTGAACATTTGCAGATCCACATGCATGACTTAGGAGAGTAGATCCTATTTCAGTGCTCCCTGGGTATTTAAGTCTTAAGGACACCTGACGACACATTGGCTAGAAAGGCCCAGATTTTTTGAAATAAAGCAAAAGATGCATAAATATTCAGATAGATGTCTCAGTACTCTAAAATGTGCATCTGTGTGCACCTCTGGGTATGGGATGCCCATGTGTGGATTCCATGGAGTGTGAAGGTTGTGCTGTCATAGACTGGTACTGTTATAATTATGAACACAAGTTTTTAAGATTTCCCTTGTACTCTAATGGGATTAGGCTTCATTCTGCTTATTGGTCCATAGCAGTTTGCTTCTGAGTATTTGTGTGGCAGAGGCACAAGGCAAAGAAATGTTTGAAAGCTAAGGGAAAGCTGAATAAGGCAGCTTCTCTAGGAAAGAAATTTCAGTGGTGTATTTTTTTAATGACTATGTATGCAGTTGCTAGCATGTTATTTCTGACAGCTGCAGTTGTTCAAGTGAGGACAGGTATAGGTTACAGGTTTTCATTTTCTTGAGTAGTTAGCTTATCTGCTTTATTCTGTTGAGGTTCTTTACACAGTGAAATTGAAAAGTGTGGGAAGTTTGAAAAAAAAATCACCTTAGAAGTTGGTTTTTTTTTTTTTTTTATTTTTGAATGCTGTAGGTTTCGGTTTAGGTTTTGATATTTTTATTCCCCTTGTGGGCACAAAATAAAGTTTGCCACTAATATTTTCCATCATACCAAAGAAAGCTGTGTGAGAATAAACAGAAAAAATATCTTAACATTGAACTGAATGATAGGACCATATGTGTGTGATATCAGCCATTTCAGGCTGATGTGAAAATAACTAGATTTCTCCTAAAAACTTTAAATGTAAGTAAATAGGTAACCGTCAGTCTTTTTATCTGTGTTCACATTCTGAAGAAAAATTGTGGAGCAGGCTATTTTTAAATATATGTTACATATTTAGCAACAGAAAGAACATGATTTTCTTCCCATCCAGACAATAGTAAGACAGATAGCATTTAGGCACAATCTTCTTGTAAATATTTTCCTGTAATTAAGCCAGGATAATTAGAGCTAGGCTTGCCAAAACCACCAACTGACTAGTTCTATAAAACTATGTGGGGAAGAATGTTAATAATTTGGGAAGGACATAAAATATTTGTATTCATCAACCCGATGGAAATATAGTGAAGATGTGAAAGAAAGTCTGGCGAGCCTAGGAAAAAGAAAACATAAAACAAACAAACTAACAAAACTATTCTTTTCAAGTTGTTTAGATATTTACTTTTTTTTTTTTTTCTAGTTTCATATTAACAGGTCTAGCAATATTACACTCATTATTTTAAGTAGAGTAGGACCTTCATCTAGTTGAGTACCATGTGGAAACTCAAAAGACCGTCCTTGCTCCGAAAAGTTTACTACCAAAACAAGCAATGTAAAATGAGAGAGAAGAAGGTAGTTATGTTGTCTCCACCACGGGTGAGGCCAAAAACACAGACACAGTGTCCTGCAGAGTTAGCAATTTAGTCTAAGCAGAGGTAACAATTAAGGATGTATGAAAATGAAACCAAACTTTTTTATGTCAGCCCCACACATTAAGGGAGAAATTTTCTAAACATGATATCCAAACCAAAAATTAACCTCATCTAACTTTAGACAACTAGCCTTTGAATCATTTCCCTAAACACAGGTATTGTATGCCATTTGAGATATCATCAGGCATCAAGACCATCTGAAATGGGACAGATGAAACACAGGGAATACAGGGGATCTAGGTATCTGTATCAGAAGTAATGGGGAAGAAAAGGTGCCCTGCAGCAACTCAGATGGTTTAGATGTCTATGTTAGGAACTAAAACAAACCCTCAATTGAAAAACATTTATCAGGCATGTATGTTTTATCAGGGTGTGTCTAGAATACGTAGAATGAGATACTTATCTGCAGCAAGAACAGCTCTCTGGAGGTACCAGTTTTTCTCTCCATTGACTTCAGAGAGTGCCTTGGCTAATTGTGCTCCTAAAAAAGATACAGAATTTAGGCAGTGACTTTTTTTGCATGTGATTTTTTGTTTTTCAGAAAGGATTACCCTGGGTAGCTTAGGAAAAAAAAAAAAAGGCACAAAACAGACAAAAAAAAAAAACCAGTATTTTTAATTGCTTGTTTTATTAAATAATCATTGATTAATTTTATTCTTTTAAAAAGAAGATTGGTTTAAATGGTGAAAAGATGGTAAACATACATGGTAAAAATCATTTTGCATTCATTATGTCTTCATAAGAAAGCAAATCCAGAATACATTTTGGAAAAAATTTATTCTTGATGACAAAGTTACTCAGATTAGCCTACAGTATCCAGAATTTGGAACTGCTAATCAAACATAAAGATGATGTTGAAACGCCTTGAAGTAAGAACTATATTCTAATTCATTAAGTAAAAGCCTTTAGAGGAATTATAGCTGTACTGTAGTGAAATCAGTTGTGGATACTTAGAACTTTTCAAGGTCAGAACGTACATGATCGCTTTTATGTAGCAATGCTGGCTGTTTAGGATGTAGTTTGTCTGCACTGATTTTTCAAAATTTCTCAGTTTATCTCCTTGTGACAAAGCACACATACTTCAAATGAGAAGAAGTTTCTCTTCTGAGGTCTATTTTTTTAATAGCATCCAGGTTAAAAGCATATGCTATTTTGCTCTGTATTCTGGTTTTCAGAATACTGTGTAGTTCTTATCCTTGGGCATCCCCAATTCTGATACGAGGTTTTCAGCGTTGACCATGAATGAGAGCCTTAAGATGCCTCCCAGCAAGACCTTCCAAGAACCTTTCACCTACACCTTCCTCAAAATCTTGAAAATTTTGGAAATTTTGAAAGCCTAGGTCTGTTCCTCATTGCTTAAAATATTTGTCATTCGGTACTCCCGCCTGTCACTGTTCCCCTTGCTTGTATTTTCCATCATGTCATGCATTGTCCCAATACTTGTTCTCTCCCTAGTATCTCATCATCTGCATTTTGAAATTTACTGTGTCTTCTCTTAAACAGATAGATGATTTAGGCTTCCCAAACAGTATGTGTTTCTCAAACATCTCTTTCAAGCCTAGGCTGATAGTCAAGTCTATTCTGAAATAACTGAATGTGTGAGCATTCAGAATTTAGTTATAAATTTTGAAAGAACCCATTTATCTTTTATATTTTGGCTCTTTTATCACCTGGCATCACTAGAACTGTTTGTTTATTATAAAAACATGTTGGCTGCCAGTGAAAGTTTGACTATTTCTCACTGGTTTTGTCATTCAAACAATAACTTAGATGAATTCCACCACTTGTGCTATTTGTAGATTGACCCTCTCTGTTCAGCTCCAAAATAATACATTTCACTTGGAAAAATACACTCATAGAATGATAGAATAGTTAGGGTTGGAAAGGACCTTAAGATCATCAAGTTCCAACCCCCCTGCCAGGGGGAGGAACACCTCCCACTAAACCAGTCCAGTGCCTCACCACCCTTACAGTAAAGAATTTCTTCCTCACATCCAATCTAAACTTCCCCTGTTGAAGTTTGAACCCGTTACCCCTTGTTCTATCACCACAGAGCCTCATGAAGAGACGCCAGCATCCCTATAGGCCCCCTTCTGATATTGGAAAGCTGCTTATAGGGTCTCCATGCAGCCTTATCTTCTCCAGGCTGAACAGCCCCAACTCTCTCATCCTATCTTCATGTGAGGGGTGCTCAATCAGGATCTATCCTGGGCTGCTTAAGAATGTTTGATACATGAAGAAATTCTACACAAGACAGATGACACTCAAAAATGACAACTATGATCACATATACCAACAAAGATTTGACATGAATGGCTTTATCTAGATCTTACTTGGGTTGAAAACCAAGAAGGTTGATTCATGATGCTGCATAGAACAAACTGCTCAGGTGATAACCATGCCAACAAGCATTCTCAAGTGCAACTTCTGAAATCATGAAGAAACCAGAAAGGCTTGTTCCTGTCAGCAGCCTTTCCTGATAGGGTTTGTTGACAAGTGAACACATGATCACGTTTTCACAGAAGCTGCAAATGTGCTCAAAAGTTTTGCAATTAAAATATATAACTTAAAAGTTATTAGAGTTTTCCTGCCTTCAGACTATATCCTCTTAAAGTTATGAGAATAAATGTTATGTGACAAAAATTAAATAGGAAGCATCTGGTGGAAAGAGGCACTTAAGTGTTAATTTTAAAGGGTAGGTTTTGAATGCCACCCTAGCAAATTAAGTGGGAAATTTATTGTCTTTTTGCAGACATGAATTTCTGAATTCAGATGATCTTTTTCTCTATCTTTTTAGGCAAGATATTTCATAAGCAGCATGTTGATAATCTCACTGCTCAGGCCTCCTCTGAATGTCAAAGAAAACTTCTAACAACTGAGGAGATCCATGGAGCAATTAGCTTGTTAAGTATTGCTAACAAATTAAAGAAATACCTCAAGAAAAACTGCCTGGATGCAGTCTTCCATGACAGTTATTTCTGGACTGTCTATCAAAAAAGATAGTTGATAGTCATTGAGATACATTGAGATAAAGAACAGCATATCATGCGTATTCATAGGATATAGAGCAAGATCCATATTTTTGGTGATAAGGTTACACATCGATCTTAATCAAATCAACACATTTTGCAAATAGGATAAGAAATCTGTCCTTGCCAGTTCATCTCTCCATGTTGAGTCTGTTAATATTTCTCCTTAAAGGCACTGGGGTTTGAGATGATTTGAGGTTTTCTGTCCTGCCTTCAATAAAGAGTGATGTTTTGTTGGGTTTTTTAAATCCCATTACAGTCCCATACATGTGAAGCACCTGCGTGTACTCAAACAACTTTACAAGAGATAAAATGAATGCTAGGGAATAATCTGTGTCAGTCTTGAACGTACAGCATCATTGAATGAAATAAAGTTGGAAAGAGACTCTTTTCCTTTTGGTTTATGCCATTTCTGTGAAGACTGTATTTTACATGATGTATGTATACATTTGTAGCAATCTGGCACATAACCATAAGACAGATTTACAGTTGAAAGTCACAGAAAGATGTGACTGAGGTGAGAACAAAAGACTTACCTGGCAGGGGAGACACTATGATCAGGCAGGTGGTTTTCCCAGGGTGAGGCTCATCCCCTGAATTCCAGGGCATATGTACTTATATGAGTACAAGACACCTTGTACCTGGAACCAGAAGGAACAACACAGTTTGCAGAGTTATTCGCACTGTGCTTTTATAACCCTGCTAAGGGGGATCTGGTTTTGAATGTGGGTGAGATGATCTAATAGTGGGACTCCTAATGATTTCTAACTGAAGATGAATTAGCACAAATCTGGTTAATCTCAGATTAAAGGTATAGTTTGTAATGATATGGTTCAAAACAAAAGGATTAAAATCTGCGAGTTTTCCACCCTTGCAAATTGATAAAATATCATGTAATATATACTTGAGGACCATCTATTGCTTTTAATCCATGTGCAATATTTTTTTTTTCTCTAATGCACAGATGCAACCCCTCTCTACATTCCTTCAGTTTTTTTAGAGTAATGCCATGGTAATCTGCTGAAGGTCAAGCTGGGAAAACTGATATAACAAAGCAAGTATTCTTAGGAATCATGTCACGTCATGTTAGGATCACAGATAAATGGGTATTAGCTGCAGATATAGGTACTTACCAGTTCATCAAATTCCTTCACGTTTGGTATTTTATTTTGGAATATGTATCATTGGGTTCAATTTGATATTTTATAAGTTATTAGTTTGTAACTGGTTTTGTATATTCGTATGTTAAATACAGAAGGAGTGAATCTGAAGCACAGCTGTCTCCCTGTGCTGCTTCCCTATGATTGGCCACAATATAGATAATAATGATTTATTAGGATGGGTAGTAATTTGCCTGCAATGAATCATGTTTTATAAAGAAAGAAGTAAAACTTGAATTTGTGTCTTTTTTTTTTTTATCTCATTTGTAACTTTTCTTTATGGCTTGGGAGTTTCATGACTCAGAGAAGCAGTAGAGCGCAGATATGTTGACAGATTTGTTTTCTGTCATTTCATTTAAATTGAATCCATTTTCTAACCCTCTAGATAATACATTGCTAAGACATACCTTTCCATTTTTAAATGCCTTCTGCTGTAGTGGAATGGTTACTTCTTTCACCACACTACAAAAAACATATGCAGTGTACAAAACCAAAGAAAAAAAGAAGGAAAAAGGTTCTTTTAGAAATTAATTTTCATTACTTTTTTAAATAGGGACAGTGCAAATTGCATTTTGTAAGAACAGAATCAGATAAAACAACATTATTCTAAATGTATGAGCAAATAAATCATTCTTTCAGCACCTTATGCTACTAAGAATTCAATTTAATCAACTAAATATTCGTTAAATTAATGATGTTTTTCCATATGGATTTCTAGACTGGATGGGGAATCAGCCTTATGGTTCATATTCCTGAAGCTGAATTTTTTTTTTTTTTTGTCTACATATTAGAATACTTTGAAATGTTTGAGTATAGAGATGCTAGGGAGAGACTCTTCATGTGGGACTGCACTGAGAGGACAAGGGGTAACAGGTTCAAACTTAAACAGGGAAAGTTTAGAT
>JASSUY010000635.1:0-32761 GCA_032466535.1 Forpus xanthops | reverse complement strand
AGCTTGGTGTCATCGGCAAACTTGCTGAGGGTGCACTCAATCCCACTGTCCATGTCACTGACAAAGATGTTGAAAAATACCGATCCCCAACATCGATCCCTGAGGGACACCACTGACTTTACACAAAGGCTCATTTGTTTGAGCTTAAATATGCACAGATAGGCTATATACTTGAAGGCAAACCCAATTTTCTAAAATTGGTCCAAATAGCAGGTATTCCACTGCTACTGGCTGTACTCACACTTCCTTGCACTCAAAAAAGGGTGTCTAAATGAAACTGAGCTCAAAAATATGGGCTCGTTCATCTTCTTGTAAAATAATGTACTTTTTACAATTAGGTGTGCTAATCAGAATATACATTAGACTACTCAAGAGGTTTCCTTTAAGCTAATCAAGAAAAATAGAGATCTCAGGAGAGATGAAAAATACAGAAAGGAGGTCAGAAGCACAACAGTTCAGAATTCTGCCTGGTAATTATAGCTTGAGAAAACAGACACAAAACCAGGGAGGTTTTCATGGACAAGCTGATAGTTTACCACTTACCAGTGCTTCCTGCTCAAAGTGTCCAAGAGCTCCCTGGCTGTATTTTTACATCATAAATACTAATTAAGAATCAGGGAAGCCAAGTGGAAAATTATTTCTGATGAACTAAAGCTGACAATTATCAAAGAAAACACATGAAGGCACCCAAGAGACACCATTTGTTGGCATTATTTATTTTCCCGGTTGAACTAATATTTGGTGTTGCATGGAAGGACTGAGATTTTAACTCTTCAAGTTTTGAATCTCACTTTGAACAAAGCCAATTGGAAGCAGCAATGAATTTCTTGTCTGGCTTAGACTTGAAAACTTTGTTTTCTTTGGAAATGAGAATTTCATCACAAAGAAAGAAAGATTTCAAACCACAGACACTGGCCGCCCAATCAAGCAGAACAGAGCACAGCCTGACAGGACATTCCCCACAGGACATGGGAAGTCAGTACTGAATCCAGCTCTGCCCAAACTGCAGCAGTTTTAGCATCAGAAGCAAAATTTCCTTAGAGAAAAATTGTACTGCAGTTATCTCACAAAATTACACTGGCTTTAAAGCCTTCAAAACTCCATCTGTGTAAAGAATGTACTCATTTCAAATTTGCATCCCTGCTGAGCAATGGCCCCCTGGTCAAACACAAGCAAGGCAAAAGGCCACAGCATATCTTGAGAGCAGAAGCCCAAGCTTCAGTCTGCAGAATTCAGATCAGCAGCAGCCTCTGGAAGAGGCAACAAGCTGTGGAACTGTCTGTTTACTGCCACAACCACCTTTTGGAGGAGAAGTCAGCCTGACCCAGGACCATGAATTACCATTATTCTTGCCACACCCAAGGTTAGCATCGCAGTACAGCTTCTATCTGCCAACAGATTATGAACCAACTGATTCATCTAACCAGGAGTTCTACCTCACACAGCAAAAAAACATCCTGAAGGATATAAATACAGAGACAACAACCTTAGCAAATACTCTTGCGGCTTCACTGCCAAATATCCAAGTAAACATAAAAAGGCTGGTTGAAATACAAAAAGCAGCACAGGAGTGCAGGAAAGGCAAGTAAGGACCCACTCCACAAAGCTCTGCAGACTTGAGTTTCCTGGATATGGAAACACGTTGATCTTTCTGCCTTGAGGGTCATTAGGGAATCGCTGAAAGTATAGCACCTTTGAGGGTATGTGACAGCCTCCGAAAATCATGGTAACATAACTTCATTACCTGAATGAATGTGAACCCTGCCATCTTCCAGGTATGTCCTAAGGCTGTTTAATATTTACCAGTCCTCTTCAAATGCCTTGGATACCCTCAGATACCTGAAGCGAGACTAGATTCTGCACTGTAGATTAAAATAAAAGCACAGGACAGCTTTTTCATCTTCTTGAATTAATGAAAAAGCATCTTGCCACCACTACCAAAAACTCAACACAAAAACTCAGATAAAAGCTCCTGAAAGTCTGGATTTCAGCCTACTTGCATGTTGAATACAGGACAAGAAATAATCCATACTAACATTTCAAATTGTTGAGAAGGCAAAGCTCTTCAAAAGCATCAAGAATTAGTAGTAAACACAACAGAGAGCACTAGCATAGTGTCAAGTATTACATGGGTTCCACAGATGAAGTACTAGAACAGGGTCAAGATACAACTCCCAGGATGTTCTGGCTTTAGCAAAAACTAGTAACAGCAAACAGCACTTTCTAGGTATGTTGTAAGTTCCTGTAGCATTCAAAGTGTTACAGTCAGATTCAGAATCCATATATGAAGGATCATGTTGTGAGTCCATTCTGAAATCTAGAACCCTTTCATGAACTCAGTCATAGCTTGGCTCATTTAGCTTACATGTCATACCTACAATGGGAAATAGCTGTGTCTTCTACTGAAACCTGAAGAGCTTCTCTGAAAGTCACTTCACTGTTAAATAACAGTGAAGGTAGCACTTGCCTGTATGTGGAGGCTCCTGCAAAGTGAATTAAGGTGCAAATTTTGAGTGCACTTGCTACGCTGCATTGAGCAAATATATTAATGTGCAAGAGGTAATCCATTCAACCTCATAGACTTATGGAATGGTTGGGTTAGAAGGGACCTTAAAGCTCATTCAGTTCCAAGCCCCTGCCATCCAGGGATGGGGCAGCCACAGCTTCTCTGGGCAACCTGTGCCAGTGCCAGTCCTTAATGTCATAACACAAAAAGCCAAACACACTTATTAGCCACAAAGCAGGGGCAGGATGTTACTACCATGTCTGAACATGCACCTCACCACTCCCCTTACTGAGAATCTTCCCCCAAGAGCTTTACACTCTTAACAGCGAAGAGGCACTACTTCAAAAACCATTCTGCAAATAAGCCCAGTAAAACATTTTCAACTGTTAATGGTTTTCCATAATTAGGCATCAAAAACTGATAAACCAGCTTCCTGCATACTTGATATATGGATAAACGGAGACATGCATCTTCTGAACTGCAGTAAAGAACCAAGGAAAGTAACTAAGCATAATGAGCACACAAGTCAGTCATGAAATGTGGCATAATACATATATTGATGTGCTCAGGGTCTAGCAGATATTTCTAAATACCTTTTTTTGAGATAAGGACCAGAAATGAAAGATTTTTTTCTAATGCACTGGTCTCACATCAAACATTTTTTCCTCATTTTCAGGAATTGGTAAACCTGATGCACACAAAAGTTACCTTCTCACTGCCACTGCTGCCTTTGGTCTTAGTGCAGGAAGCATTATATCCCCTACTTCCTGCAAGTAGAGAGTTTGTGATGGCTGCTGTCTATATACGCAATAAAGCTCTCCTTTTGAAGAGTTTGTTATTAAAGGAGTTTTCTAATACACACTCTGATTACATTTAGATAACAAAGAAACTGATCATTAGGCATCATTCTGCATGAACTAGAAGGTACAGGGGGGACAGGAAAAATAATCCAGACCTTCTGAAGGAACCTAGCAGTCTGTTTTCCCCCTCAAGAGATTAAAGATCAAGAGAATTGAGAACTGCGCTGCTTCCTCGCATGCTCCTCTCAGCAGTCTACAAAGGGAATCAACAGGGACAATTCCCTCCTCAGCAATGCAGAGCCCTCAAAGACAGTCTCCAAGCCCCACACCAGCAATCCTAACATGTACAATGCATAACACATGAACATCTGAAACGGAGAACCAACTAGTTGTTTTTTCTGCAGACCAAAAGGAATCAGAAGGTCTGCCTAGACAAGTAAGACGAACATATGCTTTGTAATAGAACAAGCCCCTTACAAATGTAGTCATACAGGCTGCTGAGGCAAGAAAGGGAACCTTAAACCTTTCTGACAGCATGAAGTTGTGCTACTTTCTTGCCTCCACGCACTTACCACCAGGTCCATAGGCCTTCTGGTTCTAAGAGCTGATTCCACAGAAAGATCCTCAGCTCACAATTCCCAGCATGGGCCTACTGTTATCTTCCTGCATCCTTAAAAACCTCACCTTTCATTCCCTTCCTGTAAGGTTTCATGGCACGCAGTATTGGTAAAGCTGGATTAGCCTACAGGCATACAGGGTGTCACTCAATGGGTCCTTAATCAGCAGGTGGCTTGTGATGTCTCATCCAGAGCCTGGCTAAATGACAATGAACAAATCTAGCAGAGCAAGAGCTAGGTTCACAAGTGAATTTCCTAACTGAAACAGACAGAAATGTCTTTGGGCAGCACAGATGGGCAGGAGCTTGCTTTTTGTTTTTTTTAGAGGGAAAAAGAGCTGGGTCATCAAAAAGGCACATAGACCCAGTCAGGTGTCTGTTCCAGTAACAAAACTGGAAATAATTACCTTTCCCTGGAGATAGTATACAAGAAAACTTCAGGCAGGGTTGTGATTTTCTTAGAAAAAGGAACATGAAGAAATATATTTATCAACAGCATCTTTCAGACCTCAAAGATACATGAAGACATTGTGCAAAGGAGCAGCAAAGGTAGGAGCAGGCACTGTGTTTCAGCAATAGCACCCAAAGAGGTAATCTGAACTTTTCATTCAGGTCAAGCTTTTGACTTCAATAAACATTGTCATATAACTCGTTTCCATTCCCAACAAGGCTTAACCCACATTAAGGGCAATAGTTGCTATATTCCAGAAACAGGAATACAGGGTGGCTCTCTCTGGGCAGGAAAAAAGGCATTTAAGAAAGCTAAAAGTAGAGAAAACCATTGTCCTGCTGTTTAAGCTAGCACATTTTGCTATTATGCAATTTGACAAGGCTAAACTTTGTGTCTCATGAAGAAAGGCTGGGAATAATGAACAACCTGGTTTTGACAAATGCTGTGACACTAGAATGGGTCTTCAAAACAGTCTAGAACTGAACTAGAAGAATTCAGACCTCCCAACTAACTGAAAAAATTACAGATGCACAGACATACCTGTTCCCCAGACTGCAAGGAGAAATGTGCCACCCACCTACTTATAAGCTGATGCTGTCTTCAAGCTAAATAGTACTTGGAAGGTCACTACAAAACCATTTCTTACGTAAAACACATTCATAAATGTTATAACATTTCTGTTCCATTATGTATCCACATAGCATACAACCATGGTTGAGGTTAAAGCAATCTAAAATACAGGCCGGTATTGATTCAACTGTATCTTACAGCTGCAAGGTTTCATTTTGGCTTCCCACTTGGCAATAAGCCCTTTTCCTTATAACTGATAAATTAGGTTTTGGTTAGAAGCAGGACAGTTATAAATTGAAGAAAACAATTCTATAGAGCTCTGGCAATTTCAAGTTACCAATTTCCACTGGAAATCATGTGTGGCAACTTTGCAAACAAAGCACAGGAAATGAGAGAAAATAAGTTTATCAGCTTTCCCCAGACAGTGCCTCAGATCGAGAACATGTGGCAGATGGAATATGTTCCCAACATTACAAATCAACTATTTTTTTGTAGTTAACTTTCAAAGAGTACTGAATAATGCAGCTGTCACTCAAATCAGATCTCCTTCTCTACAGAAGTAGTAGACGACAAGCTACACCAATGTGAGCAGAGGGAGGAAGGAAGGGTTCTTTAATCAAAAAAGCTGCAAATAAAAGAGATCCAGGTTAAATGTCCTCAGTGGAAACTTCTGTTGTAACAAATGCCATCCCAGCTCCACCACTATGTAAATGCCTTTGGCTGTCCTGAGAGTTTAATTCACAAGCTGAAGTCAGTGCAGAGATCCTCAATGACTTCCATCAGTTTGGGAAGAAGCTGATGCTGTGTGCATACAGAAGAGTAACACAGCAATACACTGTTCTTACTTAGAAATGTATCCTCTGTGGATTGGGAAACACTTTATCTGGCTGTTAAAAGCTTTAATCTACAAAATTACCAAAATTACTTTATTTACACAAGAGGATATACAGGGAATAAACAGTTTGTTCAAGGTCACGAGCAGAGGAAGTGCCAAGAGGAACATTAGAAAACAGACCCTCTGTGTTGCCTGCCTTCAGCACAAGCTAAGTATTTTTAAAATAGATTATTTTTATCATCAGCATTACAACTCTTAGGGCTAATTAAGAAGTAAATAAAATGAAAACAACCTTGAGAATCATAGAATTGTTTGGGTTAGAAGGGACCATAAAGATCACCAATTTCCAACCCCTTGTCAAGGCAAGGAGAACTTCCAAGGTCAGAAATCTTTCTACCTGCCACCAATATAGAGGGAGTTTTATTATGAATATTGTTTTTTCATAATCTTCCTAATAATTGAGCAAGTCTGAGCAAGGCAGCTTCCTGACATGCTCCTGCTAATGTGCCCACAGGACTTCTGGTGGACGCAAAGACCTGCTTGCCCGCTGGTGAGACCCTCCTGTAGTCCTGCAACCAGCTCTAGGGCAACAACACAAGAGGGACGTGGAGCTGCCAGAGTGGGCCCAGAGAAGGCCATGAAAATGCTGCAAGGGCAAATTTCATACTTCAAGTGAAACACAGAGTTGGGTCCTTATAATTAAAAAAAGAAAACTTGACAAATTGCATTGAAGCCATCTTGTGGCTTTTAACCTGAAACCTATTTGCTTTGCTACAGGCTCAAGTCTCAAACTTGTCACAAAATGATTTACCATATCAAGCTTGCCATCTAACACACAACCTAAAAAATGGGTTCTTCAGGTTTAACAAATCACTGAAAAAGGCTAGAGTCAGTCATAAACCATAAGGTACAGAACATGAAATTCTGCTGCTGCTCTCTGACTGTGCTGTCATAGTGTCACCTTATGCTTTTAGGATACAAATTCTGAGCTAATGAGAAAGAAACAAAGGTCATATTTCCCAAGATAGGATTCTTAAAGTTCAATCTGTCACACCTTTCTGCAAAATACAAGCCATGTGCCTCTACAGGATTAGTTAGCCCCATCTTGTGCGCTCAATCATTACACCATAAGAACATGCACCTGCTACTGTATGTAAGAAATAACCATCCTTTTAGAAACTGCACCTTTAAATAGTCTCCCATTGAAGATTTCTTAATGGACCCAATGAGAAGTGGCTGCACGGAAGCACTAACTCATCTCTTGATTTTTCATTTTATGTTTCAGCACACTGCACTTGAGCAAGTCCCTTTTCTACAGCTCAGTTCTCAAGTCAGTTGGACTCCTAAAAGCCTGGATTTAGACAGATGAAACAATACTCAATCTCAAACCAAAGCCTGAGTGCTTTTGAAAAATGTTGCCTTCTACTGACCTATATGTGACTCTTTAGTCTAGATTTCTCAGGGATGCGATACACAGAAAAAAGGGTTTAATGCTCTGAAGCAAACACTGACATATTAGGTAGCATTAATGTGAGAACCCTTTCAAAGCCAAGAAATTAAGCAAAGAATGTAAGATGAGAAGTAACTGATGAATGGTTTTGTGACAATTGTGTACGTTGAATTAAACTGGCTTACCACACATCTCTCTTTCTTCTGAAATACTAATGCCTTTCATACTGCTGCATGCTATGCTGGCTTATGTATCTAGCAGAAAAGGCAGTGTCCCATAGATAATATTCCCTGTATATGACCTATCCTTCAAAACACTTGTGCTCCATCAAACTAGGCAGCATTAATCCTCAAGGCACGCACGCTCCAACTCTTACAGGCTGCACTTCCCCCTGCTCAGATATTGCAGACCTGAAGATCTTCAAAACCAGTACTAGAACATTCAGGGTTTCCCTTCTCCAAATGTCTGTTTTCAGAATATAAAGAACCTCCAGCATAGCAGATAAATGCATTTAACAAAATAACTGAAAGACTTATGGGCAGTGCTGCAGGACACATCCATGACCTCATGATACAACTTGTGATTTTACAGCTAAGCTGAAGAACACATCCCCTGCAGGACTGTGACACCTTCAATGCCTGCAACAGAAACAACGAGGCTTATACTTGGAAAATTTGACAGTATTAATCATTTATCTTTTACTACATATCTATCCCCACCACTAAAACATACATATGAAGTTAACATTTGCAAACAGTTATACAAAAAGTGTTCAACTTTCCTGCTAAAGAGAAAATGCCAAACTGTTTTCTCAGGGTTACTGCAATCCAAGTATGAATATGAGTGGGAAAGAAATACAAATTTTCAGACCCATTACTTCAGACTCACAGATGTTCATTTTAGATGCAGCTGTTAAGAACTAGTGATACTTTTTCACCTTTTCCCTTTGCAGCACCCAGTGAACACAAGTTCTTATACACTCTCCAGAGTGCACTTACCCTTAGTTCCACTTCTTTTCCAAGTAAGTCATACATACTTGCTCCTTTGGAGGTGATTTCAGATGCAAGCTGTCTAGCTGCCTTCAAGTCAGCAATCTGGAAACACATAGAGTAAAATGTTTCCCATTTTGATGTTAAAATTGCACAGGAGTTAGCCCAGTGGCCAAAATTCTACTATAATATTGAAGAAGTTGTCCACTGGAATAAGAGTGAGCACAACTTCTGTTGGGGGCCCCAACATAAGGTGGCCATGGAGCACTTTGAGCGAGTCCATAGGAGGCCACAGAGATGCAGCAAGAGCTGGAGCAGCTCAGCCTGGAGAAGAGAAGGCTCCTTAAGGGGAGATCTTAGAGCATGTCCCAGTGCCTGAAGGGGCAAGAAACCTGGAGAGGGGCTTTTGACAAGGACCTCCCAACCCAAACCACTCGGTGATTCTAGGACAGATGAAGTACTATTTCGACACAAATTTCTGGGTGAAACCCCAGCTACTTCAGGCCAACAACACACACACACAAAAAAAAAATCCTCTTTAAAACAGTGACTTGGCCAATTGTTGCTTTGTGTACTGCCCAGGGTAGAGAAAAACATCATCTTTTTTTCACATGCAAAAGTAAAAAGTACATATACCAAAAGGTATGTGACTAACACATTGCATAGGTAATGAATACTAACCACCTACAATTGTTTTTTCATTGTTTCTTCAGGTGATTTCTTCAGAGATGCACCAAACTTCCACAGAGTAAAACTTGCCTGTGGTTCTGGCATTCTCTCAAGAACAGTAGTACTGCTGCCTAACAAGCAGGCAGGACATAGTATAGCTGTAGAGGAATTAAACACTAAAAATATAGGCCTATAAAAGAGGTGCTAAAACTAACAAAAAACAGCATCAGGAATTCCTCTCACTTACTGTTGAGTTTTCTTTTAATATCTAGATATGGAATTCATTTTAAGAACTTGAATAGCCTTGACATCCGTTGGGGGAACAGAAGGATTTCCCTTTCCTTCAAGGCAAATGGGCTGAAAACCAACTTTAAGTCGGTATTCTGCAAACTCTTCCTATGCCAACAGGGTTAGTACTTAGAAAATGGTTTTTATGCTGACCTGTTCCAATACTTCCATTATTTCAGCAGTCAAAACCAAAGATAACCAATTTTGTGCCACTGTTGCAGTGTATTATCCTTCTGGCTGAGAATTCAGAGAGTAAATCAAATCACAGCATACAACCTCAGCTACAGGAAGTATGAATTACAACCATACCCACTCCCGTGCAAGAACATTCTTTACTTAAGACTCAAATAGAAAATTAACTTGCTTTTCATAAGTTAACACAAAACCCCTGCCCAAAAAAAAAAAAAGAGTATAAGTTTTACTTACTTTTGAGCCAAGATCGAACTTGAACTTGCTGCTGTCTTCCTCACTCAAATTCATGTGTTCCACTCCCTTGGTATTCATAGCATCATAAAGCACAGAGGTGATCTTTAGCAGTTCCTTCACTGCATAGCCATCTGCCTGGTAAAGCCTCTTAGTGTTGAGCTTTATGTGAGCTTTGGTAGCCTTTGGGAAGAAAGAATGAATTCATTACGTCACAGAGCACAAAATCCTCACTAACCTCTTCACTCAAAAGCATGGTGGGCACTAAACCACTAAAAACTATATTATCTTTTTATACTTCAAAAGACTACAGGAGAAAAAAAAAGCATAATAGAAATGGTAAATCTGACACAGAAATGACACAAATGTTCTTCTTGAAATTCCTGACAAAATTATATTATAAAGGAATAGCCAAAAGGAGCCAACACCAAACTTCAGGCAAAACTTTGAGGTAGTCTCCCTGATGGCACAACTTCACTGGCACAGGTTGCCCAGAGAAGGTTTGGCTGCCCCATCCCTGGCAGGTAGGATGGGGCTTTGAGCAACCTGATCTAGTGGAAGGTGTCCCTGCCAATGGCAGGGGGTTGGAACTGGATGAGCTTTAATGTCCCTCCAACCCAAACCAGTCTGGGATTCTATAAAATGTTAATCACTGGTTAAGAATACAAAAACAAAGCACCCAAATGACTTAGCACCTTATTTTCAGTATATTTTGTCTGCTAAAATGTTTATCCCTTGGGAATACTGTGTGGCAGAAAGAATCTATCCAGGATTCACTGGTGGTGTTACACAACTCTGGTATTACAGTGTTACCATAACTCACACACACCCCAGGCCTGTGACAGTGTAAGACCTTCAATGTGGGATAAAAGACTCAGACATTAAAGTGTTTGGTACAAGTTCTGCCCACTCTGCACTGAGCTTCACTGAATAACTGACTGTAGGAAAATTCCCTGTACAATTAAAGAGAGAAAGGATCACATCTCAAACCATGGACTTAGCTCCAACTTTTCAAACAACAACGGAAACAATACACAGGTCTTGACCCATATTTCTTTGTAGGCATCACATCAAACTTAGTGACCTTACAATCATATTTCCATTTCCAATAAATATTTACCTCTCACCCCTCTCATCCCAAAATCTCAATCCAGCAAAGGAAACTGACTCTATCTGCTTCCAGCTGGCAGGAAGATGTCTGAAAACCCAAAACTTTCAGAAGAGGTTACTAACGTTGCACGTTCTGAGCTGGGGGAAAACAAGAGTTATGTTACAACTCCTTCCTTCCTTCCTTCCCACCTTCCCTCCCTCCCTTCTTCCATTCCTACCTTCTTTTCTCTTTTCTTCCTTCCTTCCTCCTTCTTTTCCTTCCTCCTTGCTTCCCTCCTTTCCTCAGACCCTCCTTCCTTCCTTCCCTCATCCTTTCCTTCCTTCCTTTCTTCCTCCCTCCCCCCTTCCTTCCCTCCTTTCCTTTCATTCCTTCCTTCCTCCTTCCCACCATTCCCCCTTCTTTCCCTTCTTCCTCTTTCCTTTGCTCCATCCTTCCTTCCTCCCTTTCTCCTTCTTTCCTCACCTTTTTCCCCTCCTTTCTTTCTTGTTCCTTCCTTCCTACCTCCTTCCTACCTTCCCCTGTCTTTTCTCCCTCCCTTCCTCCTTCCTACCTCCCTCCTTCACTCAGTCCCTCCCTTGTTCCTTCCTCCTTCCTTCCTTCCCTGCTTCACTCCTTCCCTCCCTCCTTTCTTCTTTCTCTCCTTCTTTCCTTCCCTCCTTCCTTTCTTCCTCCTTCCAACCTTCCTTTATCACACCTTTCTTCTCTTCTTCCCTTCCTTCTCTTCCTCCTTTTCTTCCTCCTTCTTTCCCTTCAACATTCCTTCCTTGCACCCTTCAACCTTTCCACCATTCCCCCCTCCCTCCCCTCCTTCCTTCCTCTCTATCCTTTGTTCATCCCTCCCTCCCTTCTCCTTCCTTCCCTCCATCCTTCCTCCCGCCCTCCTTCCTTCCTTCTTTCTCCTTCCTTCCTCCCTCCTTCCTCCCTTTCACTCCCCCCTTTCCTTCCTCCTTCCTCCCTTCCTTCTACCATTCCTTCCAGCAGGAGCCAGGTATTGAGCCACACACAGCAGAGCAGTAATAGGTGGGAAAATTATTAAAAAAAAAACAACATAATTCAACCCTGCAAACACTTCGGGAACTTTTGGGTCCATAAAAGACACATTTGATGAGTTCTTAAATAACTCTACCAGTAACACAGAGTGATACGTATTTTGCGTAGGAAAATACTACATCTTTACCCCTTGCTTAGTAAAAGGAGAGCAGAACTCTCATTTTATTTCATGATGATTAATTTATCCTGATATTCTCTTCTGAGACAAATCTGTCTCCAATATTTCACATCTGGCTATGGATGCATAAAGCTATTAGCTACTGGAGACAGTAACTGTGGATGCCACAATGAATCTACAAGCTTCTCTCATTTTGAAAATGCTGAAAACTTACAAGAATCCCCACATGATCTTGCAAAAGTAACTGAGATAATTAAAGAAATTTCTCTTTGTTTCCTTTTCTGAATCATATTATGTAATGCCTCAAAACCCTTGGGATTTTTTACATAAACCCAGCTATTAAAAGGAAAATGCATGTATAACATTATTTCTGCTTCAATACTTGTCCTTTTAAAACATGCTTGATTTGGAGGGGTGTAAATCCCTCCAAACCAAATTGATCTTTCACTACATCTTATGATGCTCGAGGACTCAAAAGTGCATTCCAGTATGTACAGAAGGGTACCACATTCTGAACATAGCAAAATCAAGAATTAAGAAAGTTTATGGTGGACATAATCACAAATCAGAAGGGAAAAGCTGGCTTGGTTATCATGTCACTTTAACAGATATAAAAACATCTAAAAAGTCTAAGAAATTAACCTTTAGCACTAGCATAAGACTTCCAATGTTTCCACACCCACCCACAGCCCTAATAAATACTTTCCACCTGATTAAGAGCACTACACAAGTGTGTCATAACAGCAAAGGCTCATGCTACATCAAAATACCAAGCAAAATGTGAAGGCAAATGTTATTTTATTCCACGAGACTAAAAATGTTGCTAGCCCATTTCAAATATGCTTATACATAAGATGATAAAAGCTTGCAGCTGAGAAAAATATGGCTTGATCTAGTAAGTAATAAGGTGCATACAACAGAATACTAACACATGCTTCTATATCATAACAAAAACATCGGAAGTTGCAACTGTTCAAGCAAACAAAAGAATCAGGAATGCAAAGTTAGCAATATTAATACGATGGGATCTCTTCTGAACTCATTTAAATGGTTTAAAAAAAATTCATATCATAGAATCATACAATGCCAGATTGGCTTGGGTTGAAGGGACCTTAAAGCTCATCCAGTCCCAATCCCCTGCCACAGTTGCTCCAAGTCCTGTCCAGCCTGGCCTTGAACGCTCCCAGCGATGGAGCATTCACAACTTCTTTGCACAATCTGTGCCAGTGTCTCACCATCCTCACAGTAAAGAAGCTCTTCCTTATACCCAACTTAAATCTCCCCTGTTCAAGTTTGAACCCAAATACAATACAGCACAAGAATACAGTACATACTCAGCCACTGATTGCAAGAAAATTGTTAAGAAAGAGAGAGTTAAAGCTAATATGGAACCAGTGTTTCAATGTGCTTAAGCAGAACTCCACAGGCAGACTTACCATGAACTGAGCCACTGCCTTAATGAAGAAAACTCGGTCCTGCTCTGTCTCCACATCAGGAGGAATATCAGTCTGAGGTTCATACCTATGGCAAGAAGCATGTGTACATTCTGACAAGAAATACATGTGCAATATTCAAAAGACTGGTTCATTTGTGAGGCAAAAATCAAACAAAACAAGCACATATGAGACTGGAAAATACATCTTTAGCTCCTGCTGCAGCCTGGCTGATGCAGATCCTGGAATGCATTTTTGTACAAAATGCAAAAGCTATAAAACCCAAAACTCTTCTCCAGAAGGAATTGTCATGGTGGGGTCCTCAACACATCTTTTCAGTTGGTTTTGCAAAGGAGCAAAATTTAGCTGTCTCAAGTCTGTAAAACACTTATTTTCAGAAGCAATTGACTACTGAAATCACAAGCTGCTTACACATATCAAACTAAACTTTAACAAATGGCTTTGCAATTTAGAACACCAGGCATATGACTAAGTTAATGCTCCCAGTCTTTCCAGTGGTATATTAAAATTACTTGTACTAGATTATTATTGTTGGTAATACAAAACCAGCCACCTTGCCCTTTAAAAGGTTATGCCACTCTTCCACTCCCTCAAAATACACAAGACAAATTCACACTTAGACATCATTTTAAAGATTTTACTTTCAAAAGTAAAAAAAAATTATGGCAAGTTGAAAGATAGCAAAATCCTTTAAGAAAACACTAGTGAAGTGCAGAAACTTCTGGAAGTCAGCAGTCTCCAGGAACCAGGGAAGAACAAAAGTAAATTCCCAGTCTCAACAAAGGCTTCAGGATTTTTAGCATATAGGCAGACAAAAAAGCATCTTTGGTCCCAAATCACATTTGAAATTTGAGCAAGGCACATGCAAAGTACCCTCTCTGCTTCAACGTGTAATTAAAAGGCTTCTAGAAGCTGGAAAACATGTCTGCCTGTGTCAAGGACAACTGACCCATAACAGAAAAGGATGCCAGTGTTCAGTTGATACTTAGACTGAAAGTGAAGTATTTCTTTACTAGGCTCAGCATTCCCAGTCATCCATAACAGCAGTTTCAGCTTTTAAAAGTGTTCAGGTTCATTAAAGAAGCATATTTTAAAACAATATTTGTTTTCTTTCAACTGCTCTACTATTTAACTGTCACAAACTAAGGGGAACTGATGTATGCTTATACAGGCATTTAAAAAAAAACAACAGTAATTTAGACCCTCAGTGCAACAGCAGTATTTTAAAGAATATTTAGGTAACCTAATCCAAGCAATTTTGAACGGGTGTAAGTATTTCCTTATTTTATTACATTCGAAACAGTATTCAAACTTCTAACAGGACAGTAATTAAGCTTACTGGATACTAATAGGATAAAAATGGCAAACAGGCAAACGGCTTCAATGGTGTTACTCTATGAGTAGATGAAAAAAAGTTTATTTTTTCACTTACATGGGGGAAAGAGTATTATGTATAATGTGGTTAGCACCTCAAGTTTCATAAATATTTAACCAAAGTCTGACAATGGGTTAAGTGGGTGTAAAACTAAGTTAAGTCTGTATTTTTATACATGGCATGACAGTAGACAATACCAGGTTGAACCAACAACACTTGTAGCAACAAGGTAAGAACTAAATGCATCTTGACATGTCCTCACTTGCCCCTTTTAGGGCAAATGTGGGTCAAATACAGGCAGAATGGTAACAGTTTGTAGAATCTGTGAAAGACATACAACTGCTTTTGAGCAAGTGTGCACACCTTCAAAGATGCAATCTGGGGGTTGGAACTACATTATCATAAGGTCCTTTCCAACCTTAACCATTCTATGATTCTTTGAAGCTCTGCCAGGACTAAGACACTATATATTGTAATTCAGCTACTAAGCCATTTATTTGTTGTTGCATAATAACAGAACCAAACTAAAAACCTGTAAACTAAACTAACTACCACATTTTCTATCTGGTATTTAAAAGAGTAGATCTCACAGAATGACTTGGTATCATTATGCTCCTCTTTAAACTTCTCAAAACAGTTTCATACCGGCACACCAGCCCCTGCATATCTACTACACCCTGGCAGCAGCTCCAACATGTCCCAGCCTAATCACTAACCTTTTCACTAGCCAGAAGAGCACTTCAGAAACAAGCATGAAGTTCGGGGTATGGAAATTCTCCATAGATATGAGCCGGGGATACCCCAGTGCCCTCATCATCTCAGTAAAATCTGAAAAACAAGCAAGAGCAAGAAATCCTTCTTACACCTCTGACATGGATACTACCGAGAATGCTGGTTGCCACAGCAGGCAGTTCATTTACCATCAGATATGCAGTGTTCAAAGTCCTGTTAAAAAAAAAAAATCCTGAATGGATTAAAAAGTCCCCCAATACCTAAAGGGGCTACGCGAAATTTGGAGGACATTTTATAAGTACCTGTAGAGACAGAACAAGGGGGAATGGCTTTAAACGGACAGAGGGGAGACTGAGATGAGCTCTTAGGCAGAAGCTCTTCCCTGTGAGGGTGCTGAGGCACTGGCACAGGTTGCCCAGAGAAGCTGTGGCTGCCCCATCCCTGGCAGTGTTCAAGGCCAGGCTGGATGGGGCTTGGAGCAACCTCGTGTAGTGGAAGGTGTCCCTGCCTGTGGCAGGGGAATTGGAAATGGAAGAGCTCTAAGGCCCCCTTCCAAGCCAAACCATTCTACGATTCACTAGAAAATATGCCTGAGTAAAAAGATGACATTTTAACAAGAGATTCACTGGGTAGAATACACACCAGCACAGCTTCTCTCTACAAAACACACCATGTAGATGAGGTTAATTAACTTCGGGCTGCGGGGTTACCACCACGCAGCGGCTGTGCCGTCCTCGTCCCCCGTGGTTATTCCTCCAGTCAGTTTAAAGGAGGGCTACAACCCCTACAGCCCTCATCTGAGGCACGGAAGCCCGCGCTGCCTCTCGCATCAATAAATTAAACTACCGTGTAAAACTTGATGGAGCACCGGGACCCGCTCGGCGGCTGAGGCATCAAACAGGCCGTAGCGAGCCGCGGCAGCCCGGGGAGCCGAGACCGGGGCCTGCCGTGCACTGTGCCGTCCCCCCGCCCCCGACCCGCGGCCCTCGGCCAGGATCCTCACCGCGGAGGTCGCGGAACGACATCGCCGGGAGCCCGCGGCCTCTATCCGCAGCCGTCCTGCAGGGCCGCAACACTCGTCTCCATGGCAACGCGCCTACGGCGCAGCGGCCGGGACAAACTACGACGAAAAGCGAGGCGCCATGAGTGGGTCGAGACTTTGCATCTCTTCTGCCCGGGGCAGCCGCGCAGCAGCCGGGGGGGCTCAGCGGGGATGTGGGTCCTACCCTCACTCTGACATGTGACGGGGACACCGAGGGACATGCTGTCCCTGCCACCTGGGCCAGACCGGGAGCACCTGCGTGTAATGGCTGTTCCCTCAGCGCTGGGAGCCGGTCTCGGTCTCCCACAGTCTGAGGCGATATCCAGCCGGGACGGGAGCTTTGCTGAGCCTGGCTCAGGTGTGTTGCTTGGGTACGAGCCATCACGAGTTACTTTCCAAGAACATCCAGTGTATGTTAAACCACTGCTGGGAGGAGAAGGCCCTGCTCCTCTGTGGGACGGCGCAGTAGCCACCGGGGACACAGAGCCCCAGGCCCTCACCTCACCTCAGCAGACACAACCCACCACGTCTGCATCCACGGGGCTGAGGCTCCAGCTCTCTGTCCTGTTGTCACATCCACCTCCATCCACTCTGCGGATGAGGACTCCGATCTCTCCAGGTTCAGGAACCCAGCATGCAGCTCTGCTCCAGCGCTCGAGCATCACAGGGCTGAGCATGGGGAGTAGAGGGTGAGGACCGGCAGGAAAGCAGCAGGAACTTTGCTGTCTACAGTGACACCTCTCTGGTGGGCATCCAGAGTGCCCCAGCCACAGAGACAGCAACTGCAGTAGGTGGAGTACTCACTGGAGTGAACGTACAAGAGGTTCAGCACAGCCCAGGCTGCACATGGCAGCAGAGCCAGGGACACCAGCAGAAAGCAGTGTCCCTAGGCCAGCCAACACTGCTGCTTGCAACCTGTCAGCTCCCACCCACACTGACACTGACCACTCCTGACTGCAGCTTCCTAACAAACCTCTTAAAAGCTCTAGTGTTCTGAATTTGTCCCTACACGCACATCCCACAGCAGTTTTCACATTGATGCATGAAGCAAGAACAGTATGACAGCTTCTCCTCTAATGCTCAGTGGTTTCAGATGTCTTAGAAGAGCAGGAGCTCTCATCACGAGACTGAAAAACACCGAACAGAGCAGCCACAGCTCTTACTGACAGGGTCATCAATATCATGGGGTGGAATGAGCTGAAAATAATCTAGATGTCAGGCTGATCTATGGACATCTCAGGACATTTTACAGAGCAGCTGGCAGTTTCCCAGTTCTAACTGCCCCCAAGCATATATAAGGCACGCACACAAAGGTTCTATATTGAGTAGCAGTGTATTCACATGATCAAAAATTAATCAAAAGCAAGGAAACAGCAATAAATCCTAAAAAGCATAAATATTGAAATGAAGTTGTTATATTAGAAAATAGGATGTAATTAAAAACTGAGTTTCTTATGCCAGAAAATCTCAAATAATTCACTAGTCCAAGGGCTTATCAGTCATCCAGTAACCTGGGCAAGGGACCAGAGAAGGAAGGAAACGTTCTGCTCTGCTGCTGTGCATTATTGACCAGCAAAGGGCAGGTGGGATGAAATACCTGGGGGAAAGCCAAAGCTGCAAAATAAATGGAATAAATTGGTAGTGTGCTGTTTACCTCAGCTCTTCATTTTATATAGATATCATTAATATTTATATATTAGTATTAGGCAGCATAAAAACATACCTCTGGAGATGGAGTGGATGTAACTTTGAAATAAATGGGGTCCCAAATAGGAAAAACTGCAGCCATGTAGCCATGGCAGGGGCTCAACCACATCCATGAGGGCTAATACT
This sequence comes from Forpus xanthops, assembly GCA_032466535.1. Taxonomy (NCBI): domain Eukaryota; kingdom Metazoa; phylum Chordata; class Aves; order Psittaciformes; family Psittacidae; genus Forpus; species Forpus xanthops. The sequence continues at coordinate 14,449 of JASSUY010000635.1, read as the reverse complement.
TTGCCGCATTCCCATCTCCAGGAATCCAAGCCCAAAGGAAACCGTATCACACAGCTCCACATATTCCCTACGCACATACACTAACCTCCATGGAAACAGCTCACCATTCCATAGCCCAGCTCACACTTTTGAAAGATGCTCCCTACCTCCTCACCACCCCCACCCCATCCCTCCCCCATCCCTCCAAAACCTGGAAATTTTGATGGAAAGGGAAGAAAATCTGAAATTTTGGCACAGGGTTTTGTGGCAATGTGTGAGCTATCAGACAACATTGCAGGCTTCTGAGTACAGATGGTAGCACCTTCACTGCACATCTGCAATGCCTGATCTCCATCCAAACCTCTAATTTCATTTAGATTATATTATTTCTTTCAAGCTGCAGGAAGCCACAGCTGCTGCTGGGAGCCTGTTAGAGGTGTAGGAGGAAGCCATCCTGGGTGTCAAACACCCTCCAAGCGGCGTGTAAGCACCCAGCAGCACCGGCTGGCATGCAGGCTGGTCTCCTGCAGGAGGTGATGACTCCACTTTGCAGCCTGAGATGGTGGTGGTAAGGAATTAGCCTCTCCTGCAGTGAACAGCTTTCCTCTAAATCACAGTTGGTTATGACAGAAGCAATAGCTGTTTTTTAACACCTCATGAAAAACAGTCCTCTGCCTGTTTCACATGCTGTGCATGTGAATTTAGGGTTCCCCAAATCACGTTAGTGATGATAAGCACCGTGCATGCTGCAAGTGGGACAGGGCTTCTGCCCTTCTGCCCCCAGGCTATTAGCATCATCTCATACTATTTAATGCCTCTATTCTGGTTTCAGTGCTCCAACATCTTTTAGCCCTTTCTCTCTAGCTCCCACCAGTCCTCAAACACGTTGCTGAAGTCAAATCATCCATCTTATGAGCATCCATTCATCAAAGACTTCCCCAAGAAATTATTGACCTGGGCAGCTGACCATCATTGATCCATGCCATCAGCTCCCTGTCAGCTGCTGCAAGCCTGATTAGCACAATGTACTTTGAAATAGTCCATCACTCAAATACCCATCTCATCAGGCAGCCTGATGTCTCTGTGTCACCTCCCAACTTAGCAAGAACAGTCCTGAGTTTGTGGTGCTTAACCTCTCCATGCTCTCTCATTCTCTTCATGAGAACCTCATTCTCTAGATCAAGGCAGGAGACGAGCTCTATGATTAGAGAGATGGGAAGGAGAAATCAACTTACTGCAAGGATGGCAAGAGCTTGTAGCACCCCACCAGCCTCCTCTGCCTGTAACTCTTCTTTCTTTTGGGGGAAAAATAGCAACTTGGCCACATCTGCTCATACAGGATTGTTATTGTCATTAACACCATTTTAGAATCAGCAAAATAAATCTAACAATCTAACCAGTGTTAACCATCTCATGGTCAGAGTGTCCTGGCTGTCAGCTAGTGGTTTTTCATTCCTCCCTATCTCACCCCAGCAGTGTGGATTGTGCCCCCCAGCAGCTGCTCTCCATCTCGGGCTGCACACAACCCTGTCCCTTCAGAACACCCCCACGGTATCTGTCAGGTTCTCAACATATAAATAATTACTTCCATCAGTCTTTGCCTGAGCTTGCACTTTCAGCTATCTGAAATCTTCCTGCAGATGGATAGAGTCTGGGGGAGATGGCTGCATACTTTTTAGTTCTTTCCTAAGGTTGTGTTTTTTGGCAGAGCTTGGCATTAAAGTTGTTATTGCGTGCTTCTAACTCAAATCATCCCATCCTTACATAAAAGTACCTGGGCAGACTGGCCTAAGGCATTTTTTCCTCCAATAACAGGGAATTCTAACTTTGTGAAGAGTTGTTTCAAACTATTCCCACAGGGTAAACAGTTACAAGGCATTAGGCTCACCCAGGGATGCGACAGGCAGATGAGTGCCACAACCAGGGCTTACTCCAGCTCATAGACAGCCCCAAGGAGCAGCTGGGATGTCTCTGCTCCTTAATTGAAAAGGAGATTTGTTTTCATGCCTTAAATTTCAGAAGGAAACTCTGCAGCAGCCAAGGCGAGCAGTGCTGATGGGGAATTCAGGAAGGAGTACAAGGACAGGTAGTGGCATCACCGTCACAGCTCATCTCCCAGTGCATTTCTATGCAATGACCTGCAAAGGAAAGTGAAAAAACTTCAGGATTTTCCTGCTTTTTTCTGATATTGTCTTACCTGGCTATTCCCACACTTCAAATTTAGTCTTCGATCCCAGGGACAGCATGACAAGGACATAATGTGCTGTTGAAAATATGATCAAGTGAGGAAACAAGTCATTTGTACTCTCATTTCTCCTGTTTTTGTTTTTTAATCAGACAATTTTCAGTTTTCTCAAGGAAAATATAACATTCATCTTTAACATCCCTCAAGCTTGTTTTGCATCTCAGGAGATGCTCATGTGAAGTTGCTGGACACTTTGGGATACTCTGATTTTCACACAGTGTGGAAAATACTGAGAATGTGGTCATCTTGATGGTGGAGAACATAAAATCTGTTCCTGACGGATTCTGACTTGATAGAGAAATGCTGCAGAAGGGCATTATCTTGACAAATAAACTGTTTATGGCTCGAGAGGCTGGGAAAGGAATCTGACAGAGCAATTTTCTCAAAGAGGGGCTGGTGCAAAAGTAAGTAAGGCAAGGTAGGAAAGGAGGAGACTTCCATTTGGCCACACAGACACTTCTCATTCAGTTTCTTTACTTCCACTTTCTACTTTTATTTGCAAGTTGGGCATCAATTTCTGCTCTTCTAATCAGTCTCCCCCATTACCCACCTGGGACTGATGAGCTTTCACCTAAAGGCTGCTTTCAACACTGAGCTGCGATATTTGCCACCCACATCCATGCAGTGTGAGGTTTCTGTTTGCTGCTGGGGGCTAGCTCAGCTTGCAGACTCCTTGGTGTTGGCACTGAAGAGTTTCATGAGCAGATTTCTTTCTTCCCACTTTATTTAACATTAACCTCATCACTCTGGAGGCGAGGAAGGGAAGGCAGCTGCTACCAGGAGGAGGGGAAATGTCTGGGGATCACTGGTGAAAAGTGAAGTGCTGGTTGTGCTCAGGAGCCTGGGGAGACCTTGTGCCTGGGGAAGGAAAATACTCAGAAATGTCACGTTCCCTGTAATTACATTGCAGAGCAGCTCCCTCCCTGTTAATGGGCTGGCATTAGAGAAGAGCTCCAAGAGCAGTGTGCAGTACCCAGGATAAGCAGCAGCCCATGTATCAAGCGGAAGTGGGTAATAAATCAAGACGCTCCATTTGATTGTTCAACAGATAAGTCAGAAGCTACTTAGGATGAAAAAGCATCCCCCAGGCAAGAAGATTTCCAGATCTATCTCAGACTTGTTCTGACAGGTCAGGAGAGGAAAAAACTGGGTTCTCATTTATATGCAGTGAAGACCAAGATTGTATTTCCACTGTCCATTATCTCCCTCCGAAGAAAAGGAGCCATTTGACCCACCCGAAGCCAGCATTAAGTTCTGATTTCCCAGAATCTGCTTAATTTCAGGGTGTCCACTTTAAGATGGCATGGCATAACCTGTTTTATAGACGAGACAACACATCCTACATCCCTGGAAGCTGAAAGTCCAGGTCCTCCCCAAATCATTGTTTCTCATAAAAATTTTGGTGTGGTTTTCTGCAACACCAACATTTGTCCCTTGACCTACCTGGAGGGAAGGATGCGGAGATCAACCAGCCAAAGAGACAGGAAAAAGAGACAAGGTAGGCTTGGAAGGACACGATCCCATTACCCAATTTTCCCTTTTGATGAGGATCACCAGACGAAGCTTCTGCTTTCACAGGTGAGAGGTGCAAATACTGTGCAGTGCAAGGGTGAAGCAAGCCCTCAGGGCAAGGTCTTCTTGAGGCTCTAGTCTTGGCACAGACAATTATTTAACTAATTGCAATCATCATTTGGACATTAGGAACACAAATGAGTGGAAATGAAAGCTCTTCCAGGATTATCCCAAATACTGCTTTTCTGCAGAGGTGCCACCTTTGCGCATTTTTCACCTCAAGGGTGACTTTCTATCCTCCTCTGTTGCTATCAGGGTGCTGCCTCCTGGCACCTGGCTGGTGGGATCGCAGAGATCTGTGCCCTCAGTCCCACCATGCAGCCTTGGGTGGGCTTGGGGACCACAGGGAAGAGAGCCCCATGGCTGCTCCGCTAGCAGCAGGGCAGCAGGCACCCTGCCAACAGCTATGGTGGCATTAGGATAGAGCCCCATCCTTTGAAAAAGGGAGATAAAGAGCTTAAAGGGAAACACAGAAATAATAGCATTTAAACAGCCAGCAGCTGCTTTGGCACATAACCTTTGATTCTGCCAAGAGAAGAAACAGCTTGCTTCAGAAACTTCTGAGTGCACCAAACCGCAGTCAAAGTCTTGAAGCACTGGGAGGTGGGGTGTCAGGGTCTTGGGTAAATAGACCTTAAGGCTGAGTCAGTCCAACAGCTTGATGTCCCTGTGCTGACAGAAACCTGTGATCTCAGCAGCAGAATTAAATATTGCTCTTGTTAAAAGGTAAAAGCAGCTGGTTTACATTCAATACATGTCAAAATAGGTGTGTGGAAAGGAAACATTTGGAGTGAAAGTGCTAGAGGGGCTTCAGGCAGAGGATGGGGTGCAGCCGGAGTGGTGCAAGAGGTGGCACTGGGCACTGCGAGGTGGCAGAGGGTTTTGTGACCCCAGCAGCCCCAACCTGCAGACTCGTGGTGGCAGTGCCAGGGCAAAACTGAAGGACCTGGCTCATGGCCCTCAGCAAAGCCAAAGGGATCCCAGCACCCAGCTTCACTGCCTGCAGGAACCTTGGCCAGACACAATCACAAGGACAAGGGAAGCAATAGCAGGTGCAGACCTCATCTGGAAATAACCCCTTCCTTGTAACTACCTTTTCTACTGCAAAAATTCACTCAGCAGTGACACCGAGCCTGGAGGGAACGATTCCTCCTAGACGAATACAGTATTGCTCCCAGCAGCTCTGTGCTGTTACCTGCCTGTCTGGAGCACACAGCAGATGGAGGAAAACCTTATATTCTCTTTGAAGTTGAAGCAAAAGCTATTGCACTGCAGATATTATGGGATTTGGGGAATTATCATCTCCCCTCAGATAACAAGGGGCTCCAACTCCCTAGGCAAGAGATAGATTGTTTTCTCTGCAGGCTGGGTGCCTTCATGAGCCATTATGCTGTCGGAAGATCTTTGATCACATCAGAAAAAAGCCCTCATGATGAAGATGTCTGTGCCTTTTTATGAGCGGAGCTGATCTGTACATATAGAAATCACTCTTTACTGGAGCTCTAGAGAATACATCACATTGCCAGCAAACCCAGGGCCCAGCTTCAGGTTCCATTAACAAAAGGGGATGCAAATACTCCTCAAAACTTGGTCCAAAGCCTATTGAATACCAGGAGGATGCCTCCAGGGTGGGAAAGCTGCAGAGCAGGAGTCTGGCGTCATGCCTGCCTGCACCTCACAGGTAAATGGGTTTGCTAGTACCCCATCACTCTGCATGTGGGTGCTCTGCACCCTCCAAGCAAGTTGTGCCAGCCGTTAGTGCTGGTGATGCCCAGCAGAAAGAAGCCCAGCCAGAGCTAAAAATATACTCTGTTCTTCTATGGGGAAGCAAAGCTCTTTGAAGAGAGAAATTGCCAAGACAGAAGGTGCAGAGTCCATGAAGCTGCTCCTGGAGAGCTTCCCTGCAACAAGGGAAACAGAAGCAACTGGGGAAGGAGCAGTGACCAGGAACTATGCAGCCTTGACTCTTTATACCAGTTAACTGGTTCTTCTGTCATCAGGGAGAAGTCAAACACAGGCAGCCCTGGATAACACAAAAATCTAAGCGCCTGCCTTCAACCCAGCTCATGGCATGTATTGATATCTTTAGATTCCCAACCCAGCCCCCTCCCTCCCTCTTGTTCATGAGGGTTTTGTACATACACAGGAAAGCAATGTCAGAAAAATCTCAGAACATCAGCGTGTGCCCAGCTGCCCAGGGTTTTCCTGGTTGAGCCTCAAAGGAGAGTCGCATTTGGGCAGAGGAGCCATCTCCCTGCAAACAGCAAGAGAAGCACAGCGAACAGCAACCACTCCAATAACCTCAGGCTCAGAACTGCCCTAACAGCAGCTGGCTGGGAAGCTCACGCAGTAACACATGCAGGGAGCTGCTAGGAAGCCAGCAAGCCCCTTTCTTACTGTATTGTCCCCAAAGTGAGAAGGAGAGAGTTTTACCAGAGAGCTGAACACCCAAGCTTGCTGTGATACAGCACCGTGCCTGGCCGGCTGCAGCCTCCCAACATGGGGGGTTCAGGCAATTCCCAGAGAAGGAGGTAGCTGGGCTGTCAGGGTCCACCAGTCCCACCTGGAGTGACCTGCCGCATACACAGCACAGCATCTGCAAGCTAGGTGCTTGTTTCCCCAGCTATAAGCTATGTTATATGTCACATGTAGGGTTGTCAGCCTTGTGACTGTTTTCTGAAACCCTTTCAGATTTACTGGCAGGAAAGAAGTGCAGAGCACGCCTCTCGCCCTGCAGGTCAGAATGGCTTGAACGCTTTGCTGAGTGTAATAGTCATGCAGATCACACTCCTGGGTAAAAATACATTTTCTTCCATCACACAATGGCATAAAGTGGCAAACATCCAACATTTGGGACAGCTGGAAGGCTGGGAAGGACCCAGAGTGCAGTGCAAGACAAGGCAGCTTCTCAAGCCCTTAGGAATTTGGCTTGGGTTTGCAAAAATAGTTTATCAAAGCTATAGAAAACCCCTCTGTTCTCAAACAGCCAAAGGCCACCACTGCTTTCAGGGCAGGCAGAAGTTACCCTGCCACAGCAGTATACTCTCCTTAGATCCTCTGCCTGTGTAGTGGGGGTTCAGAGGTGCCCTGGGCTGGGGCAGCCAGGCAGCAGTAGCCCACATGCCAGGACTGAACCTCTTATTCCTCAGAGCACCAGGAAACATGGATTTTAGCATGCAGCAAAGGAGATCTTCAGACTGCCCAGCTTCCTCTTGAACATCTGGGAGAGCAGCCTCTTTCTTCCTGTCTGCTGCCTTCACCTGCCAAACAACACATTAGTCCTGTAAGCATGTAAGTAGTTGGTGAGAGGCTCTGATGAAGATGCCCTGGAGGGATTACACCTGGAGTTAGCCCAGACCCTACCATTGTCATGAAGCTAAATGACATTTAGCAGTGGTTTTACCTGGAGTGGGGTCAGCCGGGATGGAGGTTGAGGACATGGACTATTGCTATGCCCAAACTCCATGGTACCTGCAGGGACAGTCTCTGCCAGAGCCACCACTGTGAGGAGCACAGCTTCATCCTCCTCCACACATCTGCAAAACACATCGTGAGCACTGGCTCACCTGCAACAGAGGTGATCACATGTCTGGGAGGGATGTCTGAAAGGTATGGTGCCATGAGGCCATGTCCACGTGTCCCCAGGTGTGCCCAACTCTGATGACTGAAAGGAAAGGTATCCCACTGGGCAAACACTTACTCTGAATCTGTATTTCTCCCTGATAGAAAATGCCAGAAATTACCAATTTTCACCCCAGTTTGGATGAAAGTTGAAATAACGTCATTTGAGAACATAGACAAATAAGTGCTAATATTTTGGAAGAAAAAAAAACCCACAGACACCGTGTTTGATACAGTGTTTGTAGAGCACTTTGAACCATGTGTTTCACAGAAAAAGCTGTCAGTGCATCACTGCTGTCACCTACTTATCACTACTCTCCCTGTAGAGACAGATACTCCTGCAAGCACACATCACTGCCCTGCAGCTCAGGTATCCGGTGTTACCAGCCACTTTCTAAAGAGATGGACCTGGCTTTTATAAAAAGAAACTGGAAAAAGTAATCACTGAAATCCAGATGATGATGTGAATGAATGTCTATGGAGAGACAAGAAACCAATGCAGGCTGCTGGTTGGAGGAGGTTGCCTGGGAGAGATGTGACCAGAGGGAGGCCAGCCACTGACCTTTCCCCTTCATCCACATATCCCAGCTAATCCAAAACAAGTTTTCATGCCCTGGCTGATGAATCTGCACTTGCTTTTAAACTGGTTCATCCAAAGAAAACTGAGTTTGCCTGCTCTATGTGTTCAGTGGGGCAGAAATTAAACCAGGGGAGAGCTGACCCAGAGTCAAGTTGTTTCTGATGTTTGGGACAACAGCCTCTACTGCTGCTGTAGGTCTTTGCAATTCAGCCACGAAGGCATGTGAAGCCTCTCAGGAGCAGTGTGCTAGTTTACAGACCATGAACACCTGGCAAATCCAGGCATGGTAGAGGGAGAGGTGGACATCAGATCCAGCCACTGGTGTAAGAATTAGCTTTTGTGCAGGACAACCTTGCATTACCACCCCACTGCCCTCCTCCAGCCAGGCTCAGCCCCTCCAGCATTGCTTATGGTTTGTTGGGAGGATGAATGATGGGCCACGAGGATGCCTCAAATCACATCTAGTGATGAAAGGTGAGTGAAAGAGATGGGCAGGACTATGCTGGCAGGGGGGACAGTCCTGCTCCAAACCCACTTGAAACTGCCCCACCAGGGTTTAGCTGGTGGGGTACAGCCCCAGCAGCCACCATTTAATCTTTTATGCCTGGAAACCTGCTCGTGTCCCCTCTGTTTCTGGCAAGCAGATGTGCCTTGTCCGCAAGGTGCATGAGAGGAGCCTATTCCTGTGCCCTAAGGATGAAAAAACCCTGCCCCTTGCTCAAAGTGTGGGACAAAAGGACTTTTTTCTCCAAAGGGATTTTTCCAAAGTCATCTTCAGGGCTGTGTTTCACCTTTGAAAAATCACCTGGATTTCCACCCCAGGGTTGTAAAGTGCAGCTGGTTGCAGAGCAAAGCACAACTCCATTGCCATTCCCTTGTACATCAAAGCCATACAGGAAGTGGTCTACCACCATCCTTTTCTACCCTGGCAAGTGGAAAACAGATGCTGCTTTCCCTGGATGTGGCAAGAAAAGACAAGGCACAATTCTGCTTAAGTAGGTGCAATGGAAGAAGTTGCAACTGGACTTCTAGTAGGCAGAATGGAAGTAAAAGATACAGCCTCTTATCTGCTCCTTGAGTTCCCAATGCCAGGGTGTAGCAACCCTGATATGCAATACAGGTGCTGCACTGCCCAACAGGGCTTTAAATATGGAAGAGGGGGAGCTGTGCCCTTCAATAGGTACAAAGAGTCCATCTCCAGGGCAGGATGTGAATATAGATGATTTTCAGAGAAATTCTTGATCTTATCTTTTAGGCCTTCCTGCTTGAATAAGGTGAGAAACACAACAGAAACTAGAAAGACTAGGTGAGGTTTGAACAGACTTGGCAACCCTTGATCCCACGGGCTCTCTGGAGAGACAGCATCTGCTGAGGGGTTCTCTGAGTAAGTGGCAAATTCAACAGTGCCCTTATGAGCTCAGAAAAGTCATATATCACGAGCATGTGGCAACACGGCTCTGAAACACCAGCTTGAAAGTGACCTTTATTGAGAAACATCGTGAATGTGGACAAGGTGGGATCCCCAGGCTGTCATTGCCCAGGAGGGTTTGAAATGGGATGAAAGTACTCTGCAAAACCCCAATCTGAGAGTTCCAGGTTTCCTATGTCCCCTGTAAAGTGCTGGATTGGGGCACCCTCCAAGGCATCTCTTATTACATACCTCAAGGCAAGCTTATTCTTTACTCCAAAGAGCATCTCTCCCTATGCCTCCAAAGTCTTTTGTTTCCCAATATCTCTTTAAACCAGCACTTATTGGGAATAAATGTCCAAGCATCCGAATCTCTGGAAAGTAGCCCAACTTGTCCAAAATCGGTGGGAAGGCAGTGGCATTTGGCTGATTTCTGGCTATGATCAGGCTGACATATTACCAATCCCTTTATAATCATATTGTAGCAAAAACTGTGGCCATCAGGCAGATGCTCAAGCACATAACGTAGTATTAAACATTACATTTCTCATTGTCTGTGCAGGAATAAGACCCAAAGCAGTAAATCTGCTGCCTGTAAGATGTGATGATCTAGCCTCATGGTGATGCCCTCTCTGGCTGGGGTGACTCAACGGCTCCCAGAAGGTATATAAGCTGCTGTTCTGTATCAGAGGTCAACCTCTCCCCAGACCACTGTCCTGCAGAAAGAGCAAGTGCTTTGTGATTGGGCAAAGCTTGTGGTCATTTCTCACCTTCATCAGAGAGGTTCAAACAAGAAACAGGTTTTGCTCAGATGCAGGAACTTCCAAATGGAGCAAACTCCCAGGCCAAGCAGGTTCACGCTTGCATGGGTCTGCATCACGCCAGGCTGCACTTAATTTTAATAGCACCATCTGCAGATATTAGAAATACTGTGCTTTTTAGTCTATACAGAAACTTTTGGTGCACCTGAGCTTACAGCAGCCTCCCAAGTCCAGCAGCAAGTGGTGCAGGACTGACCAGCTGCCAGGAATGCAGTCCCTCCTCCTCACTCAGGCTCATGGGCTTTCACATGTTGATGGGTTTCTCTACCTGGTAACAGTCTGGTAGGCATTTCTGAGAAATTCATTGAATAATTGCAAGTCAGGATGTGTTGATTAACATTTCTCTTCCATGGATTACTTCTGTGTGGGAAGCAAGGCAGCATGATTAGCAAAGGCGGCAATAATACACACATCTGAACTTCCCTCTCAGTAACAGCCAGATAAAATTAAACCTGCTTTCTTTCAGCAGATGTTTCTGCTGGTAAGCCTGGTAGCAGTCCTTGGAGAAAGGAACGTGGCCCTGTGTGGCTCTTTGGTTTGGTGTGACACTGATGGAGGGCAGTTGGAAGAGGTCTGAGCACCCCTGCAGCTCTCAGATTGCTCAAGAGGCACCAACACCATCCATACATGAGACCATTCAGAGACAATTTGAACCATCCTTTTAACACAAACTTGTCAATGACGTCTCCTTAGTGACAGCCATGCAGCACAGCCAGCATCCCCAAACCCGCCACAGCAGGACAGCAGCTATGCAGGGCAGGAAGGTGGTGGCCTCTCAGGGTCTTACCCATTGCACAAAGAACTTGGAAAGTGTTTCAAGCAGCTGTGTGTTTTGCAGAGCTGTCAGGGCCTGGCCAGTGAGACTGAGGTGCTAAAACTGTCATCGCATGCTGGTGGACAGCCAGGACTGCATCCAGGAGATGCACATGATGCCTGCAAAACTGCTGATGGGAATGCCCGAGCACCTCCTCAGATGTAGGGCAGCAGTGAGGGTTGTCCCTGGGCAGGGACAGTGGAGGACATGGCTGTCCTGAGGGAGGGCTCAGCCCTGGGGGATGAAGCATCAGGCTCCAGCTCCGCATTCATCCCAATGAAGCTTAGACCTGGGATGCTCTCACAGCCAACCTCCCCATGCATACAATTTGCTCTGCAGCACCCCACAGGTCTGCATGCAGCCCCAGCTGAGCCACAAGCACTGCAGTCGCTATGGAGACCCTACCTGAGATGCATCAATATGGAGAGGAACAGCTTGTTCCTCACATCCCCATTCAAAGGATCAGTGAGCACATCACCTCCAGATGGACCCTCCACCGTGGTGTGATCCCTGCTGGCACCTCAGAGGCCAAAGGGACCACACCAGGCAGTGATGTCAGGAGGTCTGTGGTCCCTCTCTGGGGAATTACAGCTTCAGCTCACATACCTGCGTGCTAGAGCCCTGGGCTGTCTTTCAAATTCAGCATCACTATGAGATGAGCCCAACCCATGGTCCTGCTGGCAATAGAAGGGTCCACACAGGGAGATCTGTAGGGCAAAGCCATAGAGTGCCCAGGTCTGGGAAGGGGGACATGGCTGGAAGCATCCTCTATAGGTGCCCCAAGGTCATGTTATGGCTGCTTGGGGCAGGATGTGACTCTGGGAGAGCTGGAACCAGCCCCAGCCCCATGGCAGAGTGAAATATGGAGAGCAAAGGAGCTCCTCAGACAATTCCCCTCAAGACAGGACCCTTTATCCCTTCAGGAAACCTTGTACAGGAGCTTTCTGAGCATCCTCCCTGTTCCACATCCCCTTGCAGAGGTCTGCACACAACAGCACACAGCACACTAAAGCCACCACGTAGCAACATCAGCCCAAAGAGAGAGGATCAAAGCCAGGACAGAGCCAACCCGCTGCCTGCCACAGTAGGGCAAGAGAGGGAGTTCTGGACCTGGAGCAAGAGGCTTGGAGCCAGGCTGCAAGCAGGGGCAGGGCGAAACCATCCGGAGCTCAGGCCCAGTGAGCCGCCAAGCTTCAGCAGGTCCTGCTCTGCTGCGGATGGGAAGGGGGGACCACAGCAACAAAGTGAAGTTCAAGTGCCACCGTAAGGGGCAGCCCCGAGCTGTTGGTATGGGTGGGATTGGGCAGGGCTCAGGTCCTCATCCCTCTTTGTCTCCACATGTGCTGCAGGAGATTCCGTGTCTTCCAGCAAAGTGGGTCTTCGGGAGCTATTTGGGGAATATACCCTTATGTGGAAAGATGTGCCACCTTGGGAAACAGGTAACTGTCCACCGAGGAGGAAAACCACAAAATCTCCAGGAAAGCTGCTTCAGCAGCATGACTGAGGTAACAGCTCCTCCTCATCCCCATCCCTCTCCACTATTTGACCATCATTAGTAGTCCTGAGTGATGCCTATGTGTTAATAGGTGTTGCATCTTCTTGGAAGACTGTTATGGGGGGAGAGTATGTCTGCCTGCACCAGCTAAAGCTGCCTGAAAGTGCACATGCTTGTTTCTTAGCACCTCCATGGCTTAGAGGTTTCCCTGGTACCCAGGCACCACACTGGGCTGTGCCCTGTCCCATGCACTTGGTGATGCTAGTGCAGAGAAACCCTCTTATTTCAGGCCATTTACTGCCTGGAGGCTTTAGAGATTTCAGTTGTGCTCTATCTCCCATCTCCATCCTCAGTGATTGTCAAAACCAGGATGGGTGAAGCCCTGAGCCAGGTCTGACCTTTACACTGGTCCTGCTGTGACTGTGGTTGGACCAGAAACTTCCTGAGGTCCCTCCTAGCCAGGATTACCCTAAAATCATCCCACCTCCAGTGCTGTTGCTCTGTCCTAATCTCAGTGGTACCACCCCTGTGGGAGACCAACTGCTTCCAGCCATCATTTCCCCACCTTACTGTGAGGCTTGGGCCAGCCAGGCCTTCCCACAGCCCCTGTCCTTCAGCCAGACCTCAATCTTCAGTGCCACAGACAAACACCCTCCTGCGAGTTCTGCCTGTACCTCCTCATCATCTGAAGGCATGAAGTCCTGGATGGGGCTCCTGAGCCCGCTGCCCACCCAGCCTGCCCTTCCTTAAGCCTCCAACCAGGGACACTAATGCGTTGGTCCACCTAGGAACATCCTGCAAAGAGTTAAATACATGGCGCCTGGGGCTCTTTATTACGAGTTACCAGCCCAGCGCCCTCACCAGAGCCTGCAGTGGTGGCCCAGGGCTATGGTACTACCTTCTGCCTGGGTGTTTCCATAACCTGCCAGGCTCAAACCAACCTTGGTGTAACCCCAGCTTCATGCTGGGACTCAGCAGGTTGTGGCCTCACCCTTCAAGAATCATATCATTCAGTGCTGATGGAAACATTACCACCCTCGGTATCTCTCCAGCACCCACCCTTGTCTCTACCCTCCCAGCCTGACTTCTCACCCCCATTGCTGCTATCCCAGCTCCCGATGAGTTTTGGTGGGTGAAGCTTGCCTTCCGCCTTGGTACACATGGACACAGCCCTGGGGAATCCAGTGACTGACCCTGAAAGAGGGGGAACACTGGGGTCTGCATCCACACAGCCCCTCCACCATGCACCCTGCACACAGTGGGGAGACACTGGAGGGGTCCCCAACACCCCAGTGCTCCGCAGCAAGTGCAGCATCATCCTCACTGTGCTGGTTGATAGTGCTCGTGCGTTACGTGCTGTCCTCCTGCGGAGGCTGCTCAAATCCTGCCACAAAACTGCTCTGTGCTCCCAGTCCCATTAGGAACACCAGAGGTGCCTTCCCTGCCTGCCCCTCCTGGAGGGGAGGTGGACCCTCTGTATGCCCCAGAGGGGCAGCTCCCGGCACCACGGTGGGTTTGCAGGGGCCATGCAGCACGAGGCTCCCGGTATGAACCAGTACCGCTGCAAGCACATCAGTGCCCAGCTGGGGCACAGGATCCTGCTGCCCCAGGACAGCCGGGGGAGCCCCTGAAGGTGGGCCAAGATCCACAGGAGCTCACAGCTGCTTTGCAGATCCACTTCCCAGGCAGGAAAAGCTGTGGGGGACGGGGTGGTAGGACCTGCTGCCTGTACATGAGGCTGAAGTCCTCACACCACAGAGATGCTGAGAGGTGTGCAAAGGTCCAATCCACCCTCCAGCACTGTCTCACTGCTCACCTCCCCTTCACATTCCACTGTTTGGAACAAGTCCAGAGGAGGGCCACGAGGATGATCAGGGGACTGGAGCACCTCCCCTATGAAGATAGGATGAGAGA